>JASDQU010012664.1:14419-44522 GCA_032191745.1 Picea mariana
CCAATTGGGAAGATGAAGCAGAAGTTCATAATCATGGACATAGCGTGCAAGAACTCATGAACATGAGTTCATGAAAATTTTCAAGCAAGGGAGTATGATGCAGGAAAGCACAGCACACATTTTCCATGTTTTGAAATGTTTTTGAAAGATTAAGAACCAGATATTAATGTAGTATCTAGAAGTGTACTTGCATTTATATCTAGCTTTTGTAAATATATCTTGAGTGATTTTCTCTCATCTGTCATTGTAAAAGGAATTTAAGCCTAGTTAATGAAAGTAGGTAGATTGAATTCATAGATTAGATAGATAGAGCATAGGAGGGAGAACAGATATAGACGCCCTTGCCTTTGTATCATAGTAAGGTTGTTGTATCATTAGCATAGAGAAGAAGAAGAGAGCTGTAGTAGAAATTTGTAGAGAAGAACCCATGTACAGGAGTATTTGAGTTAACATATGAAGCTTTGACTCAACTTTCATGGTGTTCTAATGTTTGTTGTTTACATATGTTGAATGGTATGCTTACAGTTGTTTTATTCTCTCTATTATCCATTTGTTGTGATGCTATGCTGTGTTGAATGTATGATTTCATGTTGAATGTATGAAGTCTAAGAGAGAAAGAGGATGAGTTTCAATTATTTCTCTTCCTAAGAGAGTTCCTGCAAGGAGTGTAGTGAAGTGTCCACAAGGTGTGTTTTGACAAGGGTTCTGAGCCTTATCTCAGAAATCTCAGGAGGGATACCGTTGTTCTCATTCCAGCAGAAGTGTAGGTGAAACATAGAAGTCATGCAAGGTGTGCACAGGCTAGTCGAGGCCTTAGAACTTATCAACTAGGGTTGTAAGGTTGAAGGACTGTTGTTGCAGAAAGTGCACAGAGTCAAAAGATCAAATACCTAGGAGTATTTGAAAGATTGCCGCAAGGAGTGCGTGCAGGAGTCCTTTTTGAGACCCGAGTTTACAAGTTAAAGCTCAAGAGGGATAACACCTTTGAACACTTCAAAGGAGGACAGAGATCAAAATACCTCAAAGGGAGATGAGGAAGCGAAATCATCATGCAGAAGGTTAAGTTTTAGGGAAAGAAAATTGGTCCATTTCACAGAGATTCAGAGGAAAGAATCGAACAGTCAGTATTCTCAGTGGAGAATTCACGAAGTTGTGAGGACCATAGGATATGGATAAGTTGTAGGGTGGATAAGGGTTGGACAAACCCATTTCGTTGGTTTCAAGGATCAATGAGGGTCATCGATCATGGTCAATTTGGGTCCTCAGATCATTTCGCTAACTCGGGGTTCGTGAGTTTGGAGGTGAAAGACCAAACTCTTGGAGTCACAAAGTCATGAGTTGCGAGAAGTGGAGGAAGAGATCCAGACCATTGGATCCAAGTCATGAGAGAACCATCAGATCTGAATCTTTGCGAGTATTTCATATCGTGAGTTCGAAGGATAGCCTAAATCCTTTGGTCATGCAAAATCTCGAATAGCGAGAAGTAGGAGCGACCGTCGGAATCAGAACCTCTTTGCTATATCATGTATCGAGGTTTTACAGGTTGGGAGGAATCAATTTCGATTGCAGAAGTCACGAGATTGCGATTTACGAGGGCTCATGCAATGCGTGGCACGTCCACTTTGTGGGAACCATGTGGTTGACAGGTGGCACGAACAACTAACCCCCAGAGAAGGGTGTAAGAGGTGACAGTTGGCATGTACTCGCCGCATTGAAGGAGTCAACCCATAGTTGACCCATCGCCTCTTGGGTTTTTGCAAAGGAGGAGCACGGAGGCTCAACACTCCAACTCGCGAGATTGTGAGTTACGAGAAGTGCGAAAAGGAAATCAACCATCGCCTCTCAGGGTTTCACAAAGGGAGAGTGCCAAAGTTCAACACTCCAATTCGCGAGGTCATGAGTTGCAAAGAGGTGTTACTACTTATCCCTAGCCGATGGTTACATGTGGAGGGCGATGTCAAGGAAGGAGACATACCCCATCGTATCTTGGGTATCGACATTTGGTGAAGAAAATTTGAGGGCCTTTGACTCACGAACACAAGGTCGTGGTCATTTGGTGAAGGAAAAACTTGTGCTTGGGGTCAAGTTACATAGATAATGTTTTTACAAAGGACCTGTGGATTCGTTGCAGGTTCCAGCAGGAATCAAAGAAGCCACTTCGACTCAAGGGAATTTTAGAACGATCCTGCACGGATCTTGGCCCGAGGGCCAGGGTCTGCACCAGCTACATAAGTCTTTTGTATTTTTTCAAGGACTATGTAACGAATCTCAATTCTAAGAAGATTCAAATATGTAACAATATTGATGAAATCTTATACGATCATGATGGTATAAAAATGAAATATCTTCTCTTGGTTTCAAGAATAATTTGTCCTCTACTAAACAAGGCCAACCATGTGAAGGTGGAAGCTCACATGGCCCTTCCCATCTCCCTCACATCACTCTCAATTGATCCCCAAAACCCAAACTATAAAATAGAAAATAATCGAAAGCAACGTCCTATTAAGATTTATGCATAGAAACTACAAAACCAAAAATTAATGAAGGTACATGAAATTATGTGTTTCTAACTGATATTTTTAGTCTACCACATAATTTAGTATATTGGCAACTATTTTCAAGCTTCAAATAATAATTAAACATGTAACATAGGATATAAAAACGCCACATAAAACTTAAAAACATGTAATTAACCCATGACATTATAAGTAAATTATTTTAGGAGAATAATTCATACAAATTAAAATATTATATAGTCACGTACCTAATCTAACCTCAACATCTGTGTAATCATAATTATTCTCTATCTTTATCTTCTTCATTGAACTTTACATTTGTATCATCATCTAGTTCTGAAACAATGTTGAAAGGATTGATGATATCATCATCGTCATCAATGTCATTTTCTAACATATTTTCATCGACATCGTCAGCAAGAATTGCAATATTTTCTCCTATGCCTGGATCATGGTCTTCTTTGTCTTCTTCATCTGTCCACCCTCCATGATCTTCTGTCTCTGTCTGATCTTTCAAATCATCTTCTTGATCTTCAATATCATCTTCTTTCTGTAAATGAGTATACTTAATTAGCCTTCCTCTTGGATCATATCTAACAACAAATGACCAATCCCTTTCACCTGGAACATTTGAGTAAAAGACCTGTTCACATTGGCTTGGAAAAACATAGCGATCATGTCCTCTTTCAAACACCATTGTTTTAATCATTGGAAATTTGTTTTCATGTTGAATAAAAGTTCTTTCCTCATTGCGTTCATGCATTCATAACCTATACTATTTGACATCGAACAAAACTAATTTGAAGGAATTAAATCCACACTCAAGTATATTGTTTAAATACCCATAGTATTTATTTTCAAATTCTCGGGGATATCTGTCACTCCTAGAGGAAACATTAGTGACCTGGAATACTGTAGTTATCCCACTGTCATAAGTTTTCTTGGTTTCATCCAATTGTTTGATGCGAAATTCACAACCATTGCACCACATAGCCTTGTGGAGTTTCAACTGCAATATGTCAGATATGTAAAAGATGTATTGTCAATTAATAAATTAACATATATTTATATAACTTTAAAAGTATCTAAAAAATACAGTACACATGTAGTCACATTAATATAATATAAAATAACTAAATAAAATGGGTAAATTTGCTTACCTGTCCATCTTTCAAACCATATGCTAAATCAATTTCCCTCTATGTAACATTGGCATCTCCATTACAACGAGCTTCTCTAACCAATTTAGACAGTTGTTTCCATGATAACCTACCTCCATTATGTTGTTTACATCTTTCAATCCATACATTCATCCAGTCAAGATTATTTGCAATGTATAAATGTAGTGCATCCCACTCTTGAGCAACTGAAACAAAAAAATATAATTCACCAATATTAAATATTAGTTATAACATCCAATATGTAGGTAATTATAAATATTTATAATTTCTAAAATAAATTATATTAATATATTAATGAGTATGATCATATACACAAAAAACAAAACTTAATATGTATTATTAATATAAATTTTCACAATTATTAATATATTACCTCTCATTTTTTTCATTCTACCTTGCCCCAACAGGTGCTCCTAATCTTCAAATTTTTTGATGGAGTTCATATCCCAAATGCGATCCACTGCATTCATAGTTGGCACTGCTAATTTAGAAAGATACTGACTAATATACACCATGGATTGATATACCATATATTCCTCCACCATAAAACCCTCAGGACATGCTCTTTGTCTAACCAATGCCTTAAATGATTTCAAGTGCCTCTCCACCATCCACATTGACCTTGTGTGAATAGATCCACAAATTTCAATCTCCTCAACTTGGTGTATGAGGTAGTGTTCTTGTGCATTGAAAAATGTTGGAGGTATATACTTTTTCATTTCACACATTAGATGAGGAATTTCTCTCTTCCAATACTTTTTATCATCTTCATGGATTTCTTTCAATGACAACCATCTACATGAGATCATGACACAAGAAAATATCATGTTTCGACATAACATAATATCATATATTACATTACAAGTAAAAATGTGTCATTAAGTACACCAATAATTTGAAAGAACATTTTGCATATAAATCACAACTACTTACCTCATGTATTTTCCAAGATCATATATAACTTGTTTGATGTTGTTGTCAAATTTGTTTGGGAGAGATAGCGGTAGAACATACCGTAACAAAAAAATGAATCATTATTTGTTTCAACCAATGTAGACAAGAAAAAATAAAAAAAATAAAAGATGTATAAGGCCAATATATAAAAATATGTATACCAAAATTATTACCTTAATGAAGGTATGCCAATCATGTGTTTTTACCCCACCAAATTCACCTTTCTCTGTTAAGATATTTTTTACATTTGAAGAAAAACTCGTGGGAAATTTAATTCTTTGAATGAACTCTTTTACATCATTTCTTTGTTTCTCTGTTAATAACCATGGAAGGTTATTTCGGTCTAGTACTCCATCTGATCTATTTTAATATCGAATCACACTTCACATTGCTTGATTGGCTTCCTGAATGTCAATACAAATTTTGACAATTTTTTCTTTGTCCCTCCTACCATCTATGATTCGCCATAATGTTTCAGTCACATTCTTCCTGATATGCATTGTATCAAACAAATGAGCTATTTTTAGATCCTCATAGTAGGGAAACCTCATGAATTGAGCAGGATAACATTTCGTTCCTCGTGGAAGCCCATTATTAATACCTTCATGATGATTGCGGCCCTCATGAAGAATAAAAGAAATCACAACAATAATTATCAAGTATGGTAAAATAAATTCAATGATTCAAATAAAAATTCAAAACATTACATGATCTACGATACATTATGAAATTGCATACCTTGACAATTTCTATTATATTCCAACCTCCATAATTGAGGTGTCATTCTTCGTAGTTTTAAACCAATCTCTTCCTTCTCATTAAAAAGATGTTTTTCAGTACTACAATACCTATGGTTCTTAGGAAGAAGGTTCCTATTCTCATCAAACACCATATTTCCTAAAATTTTTGAATGATGATACTTCATCTTAGGGCCAGAAACTAGACATGCAAATTTACCCTTTGTTTGAAGACCTGCAAGAAATGGATTAATGTCAATTATACAATGAGATTATTTAAAAATTAAACATACACCATGATAACATTAAAAAATTATATAGTATTAAAGAGCAATATTAGAATGCTACATACCACAAGAATGTGTTAGTCTAGGGGCATCATGAATTGTCCATAAAAGTATTCCACATAATTTAAATTTATTCTCCCCGATTAGGTTACATATGTCATACATTGTGATGCCAGCCCATAACTTTAGTAGATCATTGATAAGAGGCTCAATATATACATTCATATCTTTAACCTGGTACTTACCGTCAACTGCCAATGAAAGTCTAACATTACAAGTTTCATCTTTGAAATTTACCCATTTTTCCTCAATTTCCCTAAATGAAGAACCATCAGCAAGCATTCAAAGAACACCATCTCTACTTCTGTTACGTGCATGGTAATCCATAAATTTTTCTATGCTTTCACACTTGAACAATCACTGCAAACGTGGAATTATGGGAATATGACAAAGAACCTTTCAAGGGAGCCTTGTTTTTACTTGATCAGTTCGATATCTACTGATAAGACATTGCAGACATTATGTTTTTGAAGCATGTTGTCCATAATATATAATATGGTCATTAGGACATGCATCTATAGTTTTATAATCCATTCCAATGTCTTTCATAATGGCATGCAAACCTCGATATGTGTGAGGTAAAACATTTGACGATGGTAACAAAAATTCACCTAACAATCTACAACATAACAAATAACTAGTTAATGTAAGAATATTAATCGTAAAACACTAAAAACAAATAGAAAAAAATCAACATTTATGTATAATATGAGATGAAACATATTACATACCTTAGGATCTATGTCCTACAAGTGTTCGATAAATTATTCATAACCTTTAAGTTCACTAGCAACAATGTAGCAGAGAGAAGATTTTCTATTGATCCTTCATAAAGTCATTTATTTGCCTTTGCTAATAAAGGTTCATCATAAATACTAGCATTGTCCCCATCCTCATCTGGTTGTGAAAACAAATCTTGGATCATTTGATTTGTCCCATCATCTTCTTCCATGGGATCATTAACTTGATTTGTCCCATCATCTTCTTCCATGGGATCATTAACTTGATTTGTCCCATCATATTCTTCCATGAGATCCTCATTTACTTGGTCATGATGTTCCTTAGCTTGTACAACATCATTTCTACTAATACTTGGTGCAATATTCTACAGAAAGTTAGAGGGAAACTGTAACTTTATAATTACAAACAATCACGCAAAATTAGTGTATACTATAACAAACATTCAAACAATATATACATATATATAATTTTATATAAAATTGACAAAAAAAATAAAAAAATAATGAATATATAGCTAATTACCATGGGTCAGTATTCATTTGATCCACCATCAATGTGCCCAGATTTCCTACAATGTTTTGTAGCTGTTTCTATTAAAATTCTTACGGGACGTATGAGGCAACATTTTTTACAAGGGCAATAACATATACCATCACCCTTTTCACCCACTTTACTTTTTTCCCCACCTCTAACTATATTCTGCGACAATCTTCCRCACAATTTCTGCACAAAAATACCCTTTCAGAATCATCATTGTTATAACAAGATTGTCGCAACATCTTTAAATCGTAAAATATTTATAGTTCAATTTTAGGTCACTATCGTCRCAATTGCGATGACCATGACCTAAAATATTTCTTTTTTTTTACCTATTTATTTGTCATATTTAACTGTCACTTATAATGGTCATTCATCGCTCTTGCGATGAATGTTGACCATATCAATTTAGACAAAGTACATTCGTCGAGATAGCGACGAATACGGGGTGGATTTAGAAAAAAATTGAATAATTGAACTTCTTCTCTTGAATTTTGTGATGAAAGAGTACTTTCATCGCAAGTAGTGGTCACAATTTTTCCAATATGTAGTAGTGTTGGCACTCAGGGACGTTATGAGTCTCATATTTTGTCCCTCTCGACAACAATTCACTCTGAAACCTTTTCTTCATTAACCACTACCATGGTCCATCCAGGCTTAGTGTTGAAACCATGGCTCTGATACCAATTTGTAACATACCCAACCACCACCAAGAGGTCGAGAAACACTACCTAACAACTGTATATTTACTTATYTGCTCTAATACCAATTTGTAACATCCCCAACAACCAATAGGTTGGCCATGCAACCTCATAGAAATGGTAGTTATCATATGCATATAAATACAAACATAATCAAACAACATATTCTACTAATACAAAGATTAATGCAGAAATAACAGTAAAAGCATACATGCAGTATTCACAGTAAAAACCCATAAATATAACAACATATACAGGAAATACTCATCCATATATCATGTACAAATAAACAACATGTAAATGAGTAGAGAAATGGGTAATTATATTTTAATTGAAGTACACCAATTTCATGTATACCTTCCATGAACCTCCCATCCATAAACCACATTGCTCATCACTCTCAGCAGTGGGTCACCCCCGAGCTGGGATTAAACTCCATTGAGCAAGGGATTCTTATGCTAGGCAGGGACAACATGAAGTTGCACAACACAACAGGAAGGATTTCCTCCAAGGAGCCACTTATGCCCACAGCTCATAGACTCTCATTCCACACATGCTTGTCCCACCCGAGGAGTGTAAACCTTCACTGTCACATAGTCCATCAACTGCTACACCTCCCTTTGGTTGGGCTTCAACAACAAGACAAATCAAGAATTCTTAGAAATTTGTAGCTGCTACTGGACTCCCTCCAGGAGAACTCACTTCCTCAGCACACTCTCTTACCTGGAGAGTGTTTCTCACAAGACAACTCACATAGGAGAACTCTCTTCCTCAACACACTCTCTCACCTAGAGAAAGTTTCTCACATGAGAAATCTTTTCCTCAACACACTCTCTCACCTTGAGAGAGTTGATCACAAGCCTGACAACCTACTTCTTCTATATACACTCTCTCACTTGGGAGAGTTACCCATAGACATGATAACCTGCCTCTTCAAACCAGCTCTTAAGTCAACTAGGTAACCACAGTAGAAAAATATGGTAAGGAAATGGTTGGCTCAACAATTTACAAAATTTCACGAAGGTAAATGGTTCAACAATGGAGAAATTGGCCGACTATGTGCCTGCTCAGTGCRTGAGTGAATTGGGGCCACAAATGGCTCACCTGGTCCCAATGTTGAGAGCAAACTCCTCATGAAAGATGGACATAATCGTTCATGAACCCCCCAAAAATGGTGGAAAATCCCACAGAAATCTGCATGCGTTCCTGGGTGACACTTGGCTCTCCAGAAGCACGTTCCTCTCCACTTGGAACTCGTTCCTCCTCCCAATGAAACTTAGGATAACTAGGTTTATTTCCCCAAAATTTAGTAATCTAAGGAAATACATTATAATATTCCCTTAGGTTAAGCCCTCAAGCTTAGCCCCTTTTTCCTATTCTCTCAGCCCCCCTCCCTTACCCAACCTAGTGGAGCTTAGTCTGCCATACTCTTTCTTTGTGGTTGGTCTCCACAAAACGATGTTTCTTATATTAATAATATGAATATTTACATGTATAAAACATGCTCCTAACCTTTAACATCTAGGTTCTCCAGCCTAATAAACACATAATACTACCATCTTATAAATACTTGTCTTTCCAGCCTACAAAACATGTTACATTCATAATTACATTCGGGGCTCTACCTCGAGATAGTACAATCCAACTGATAAAAAAATGGTTGGGCCAAAGTTTCTCAAGGAAATGGAAGAGTAAATGTTGATGATAAAACATAATTTAAAGGCTTCCAAAGAAAGGAAGAAAAGCTATGCAGAAAAAGGAAGAACCCACAGGGAATTTAAAGTGGGTGATCATGTATTTTAGAAGGTGAAATCCAACAGAAATTCCCTAAAGTTGGGAAACTGTTCCAAGTTGGCAGCTAGATATTGTGGTTCATTTGAAATCCTGGAGAGGATTGGACCAGTATCTTACATTCTTTCATTACCTGCATCTATGATTATTCATATTGTATTCCATGTATCATTGCTCAAGAAATATATACCTGATGTTAATCATGTTATTGATTGGAATGTGATTTAGGTGGAGCAAGGAAGTGCTTTCCAAGTGCATCTGATACACATTCTAGACTAGAAAATCAAACAGCTTCGAAATCGAGCCATAGGGCTTGTAAAGGTCCAATGGACCTGTTTAAGTTCTAAGGATGCAACATGGGGGCATGAAGATGCTATGTGGGCATAATACCCACATAATTTTTGAATATTTTGAAAATCTTGTTGAAGTTATGTAAATGAATTGCACTGAGGACAGTTCAAAAATAAGGGGAGGGGATTGTAATACCCCAAGGTCAAGTTCCTTTTGAATTTTAATGATTATTAATGATGTTATAGGATGGTGAGCCAAGTATTTATAGGCTAGGAGGCTTATGTGTTTATTAGGCTGGAGAGCCTAAATGCTAAGGCCATAGAGCCTATTTTTGTATATGTAATTATGAAGATTATTAATAAAAATACATCGATGTGTGTAGACCGACCATAAAGAAATCATTATGGGGGACTAAGCTCCACTAGTTAGGGAAAGGGATGGGGATGAGAGGCTAGGAAAGATGGGCTAATATTGAGGGATTAACCCAAGGGAATATTATAATGTATTTTCTAAAAATACTAAAGTTGATAAATAAACCCAGTTATCCTAAGTTCCTTTGGGGAGAGGAAAAAACTCCAAGTAGAGAGGAACAAACTCCAAGTGGAGATGAATGAGCTCTCGGAAGATCCAAGTGTCACCCAGGACGTCTGTAGATTTATGTGGGAATTTCCATTGTTGTGGGGGTTCGCTCTCACCATTCTGATTCTCTTAGGATTCTGCAGTCTGATCATTCTCACCATGCTCTCTCTCTAAGGATTCTCAACATTATGACCAATCTGAACATATTTCCTCATGATTTCACTCACGATTCTTTCCATCCCTTCTCCAGTTTGCACACACATTGAGCAGGCACACAGCTAGAGCTATTTCTGCCATTGTGAACCTCTGTAATTGTTGATTCATCCCTTGTCTTAGTAATTTTTGTATACTATGGTTGAAGAGGTGGGTTCTTAGGCCTATGGTTGAAGAAGCAATTTGTCGGGCATGTGAGTAGCTTTGTCTAGGTGAGAGATTTTTTTGGGGAAGTGATTTTTCCTGGAGGGAGTCCAACAACAGCTACAAAGATCTAGGAATTCCTAATTCGACCTCTTGCGGAAGCCTTGGAAGGGAAGTGGAGCAACTGATGGACTGTGGAATAGTGAAGGTGCATATTCCCGGGGTGAGATAGGCATGTGGGGAATGAGAGTCTGTGAGTAGTGGTCATAAGTAGACCCCTTGGAGAGAATCCCTCATATTGCATTCTGTAGTTTCCCATAGCCTCAACCTAGCCTAGGATTTCCTTTTCCCTGGGTGGATTTTAGTCCCAGCTCARRGGTAACCCACTTTTGATAGTTTGGAGTAGCGTGGTTTAAGGTTGTGAGGTTCATGGAAGGTCTGCACATAGTTGGTGGTCTTCTCATAAAAATGTAAGTACCAGTTCTTTGTTAATTTTACATGTTATGTTTAAATGTTGTGTTTAGGTACATGTATGAATGTTATAAGAATTACCTGTATATATTGCATGTATGTGTTTATTATCACTTCCACATGAATATGTGTATGAAAAGAATGTTTATTTTTGTTTAAAATTGCATTATATATATATATATATATATATATATGTATGTATGTATGTATGTATGTATGTATGTATGTATGTATGTATGTATGTATGTATATATGTATGTATGTATGAGCATGATACTTTCAAGTAGCATGATCATCCTGGGTGGTTGGGTGTGTCACAACTGGTTTTTAGAAAAGTTTGGTTTTTGAGTTAGTGGCATGTCCCTGACAAGGTTGGTTGGGGGACAATAAATATTTGATGGGGAAACCTCCAAAAGAGAATCACTCTATTACAATAATTCTTAGGACAAAAATTCGCATAACCTCTACTCTTGTGTATACTAAATCTATCTATCCAAAAGAACAATCTAGAGGAAAATCCTTTTAGAAGAGGAAGTGTTAGGTAGTTAGAGAGGCAGTGGAGGCCATTCGATGTAAGTTGGACTAGGTCCACTATATTATTAAATATGGTCCACTATGGCAATTATATATAACAAAGGTAAGAGGACTTCCTAGAAGGGTTTTCTTCTAGAAGATTCCTCCTCTAGAATGTTCTTAGGTGATGGTAGCACTATATAAAGAGGTTCAATCAATGTAATGGGATATGAAGAGAAGTATTTTATTTGGAGTTGAAGCTCATTAGGAGGTTTCCCCCTCAAAGAGGAAAGTGAATAGAAGAGGATCCCTTCCATAATAGGATCCATTGTATGATGTTGTCCTACCTCAAGGATTTCTATAATATAGTGTGGTTTCTATTATATTGTTCTTTGGATCTATTGTGATATTCATATATTTATTATTTGGTACTTAACAATTGTTATTAGAGTAAATATAATCACCAATTGTTATCAGAGCACTTTTCTTCACAAGAAGTGTGAGAAATTGTTTTATATTTTTACGGTTTTTTTTTTTTTAGAGAAGAAAAAGAGGGTCATGACATTCCGGATGATTTCTATAGATTTATATAAAATCATTACATAAATAGGTTGTATATCTAAGCTCCCCTAAGAAAAACACCTAATTTATAAAAACAAATTGTCTGAAACGAAGTCTGAGAATTAGAGTTATTGGCATTTTAAAATATGTTATTTTCAGGGTTTTTCAGTGAATGACCGCACAATTTTTCTGATTTCTGTAGTAGTGGGAATGAATTTTTGAAAAAAAATTACAGATCTAAGTTCCTATTTAAAAAATATTCGATTTAAAAAATAATCACCTAAATCAGAACTCCAAAAGTGAATATATCGTTGATTTAAAGTCGTCCATTTCCTAGGGTCTTTATGACAGTGGTGGGACTGCAGAGACCATAAATTTTCATAGAGTGCTCTGAGTTCTACCAGATCAATGACATTAGATAGATAATTTCCATAGCTTTCTTTTGGTATATTTTACGTGGTGTTTCCAATGGATATTCACTCTCGAACCCTCAAGGAAATTTTACACATGATTGAAGCATTCAAATCCCAAATGCATGACACATTACATAACTTTCAAGATGATCTTAGGGATAGTTTTCATAGTATTCATGAGTCCATGGTGAGCATGTAAGAGAAATGTACTTTGGTGAACATCATGGGTGAATATCATCAAGAAGTCGATGCTTGGTATTCTTTGGAGGACGATTGTGATGATTGGTATATTGATAGTTTTCATTTTTGGGATGACAACCACTTCCATATTCTATTTGATGACTCTACTACCCCTTAGGTAGAGAAATTCCTAGAGTGTAAACAAGATCATTCTCTTTATATTATTATTCAGTTTTATTATTCTCCAGTAGCAGTGGATAATTTTTTTTTTGGTTCTAAATATTTTGATCCACATGACCAGTGTCAATATTTATAGTATCATTTTCAGTTGGTTCCCAAGTTCCAATATCTTTTGCGTGGAGTTCACATGAGAACCTGGAAATGAGACCCAGTTTCATAGTGGCAGTTCGACTACTTCAGTATGGTGATTCACATTTATACATGGGACCTTGGTTCTCCAGTCATCTTCAACATTATGGTCCACACTCATCCATGGGACCTTGGTATATGCTTGTACACCCTCATAACAAGCATTCAGAACAATGCTTTCATACTGGGGATGGAATGTTAGGTAGCTAGAGAGGTAGTGGAGACCATTCAATGTAAGGTGGATTAGGTCCACTATATTATTAAATAAGGCCCACTATGGTAGTTAGATATAATAAAGGTAAGAGGACTTCTTAGAAGGTTTTTCTTCTAGAATATTCCTCCTCTAGAATGTTCTTAGTTGATGGTAGCACTATATAAAGGGGTTCAAGCAATATAATGGGATATGAAGAGAAGAATTGTATTTGGATTTGAAGATCATTAGGAGGTTTCCCCCTCAAAGAGGCAAGTGAACAAGAGAGGATACCTTCCATAATAGGATCCATTGAATTTTGTTTCCCTACCTCTCTAGCTACCTAAAACAAGTTTAGTCAGGAACCATGTACAAGTTTTTGGAGAGTGTCGACTTGATTGGATGCAATAATAGAACTATTCATTAGATCAACTCAAATATTAGAGATGTTGACTTGAATAAGGTCAACTTGAATGGGAATTACTCAACTATGATCAACTCGATTGTTCCTCATCCAGTCGCCTAAGCATGTTATGGCACTAGAAGATGGGAAATATTGGGGAAAAGGGAATTTGATATTTGCACTACATATTGGTATCAAAGCCATAGTTTCAACACCAAGCTTGCATGGACCAGAGACAGTACACTAAAGTGGGAATTTGCACATTTAAAGTTCATAGGATGTCTAGAAATTGTTTGTCAAAAGTTCCAGGTAGAAGTTTGGGAAATTCCCCTTAAAATTGTGAAATTCGAGTTTTAAGGGTTAAAATTCCCAATTTTGAACTATGATTGAGCATATTTAGGCCTGTAATTGATTGGATTTTGTAATTTGTAGAGAAAATGGGGTGAAATTGGGCGCAATTGAACAAAAGTCCCAATTTCTAAAGAGAAATTCATTGAGAAATCAACATAGGAGTGCCAAATTTATGGTGGAGTTGTCAAATTGACAGGCACATGGTTGAAATTGGCCATAAGGATCTAATTACAAAGTTCCCATGATGAATAAAGAAGAAATTTTGAATTTATGCATTTTGAAAACATTTGGAAAATTTGGGGATTCTTTCATATGATGATGTCATCATGATGTGGAGGCTACGGGGCGAGTGTTGTGGCAGTGATGATGTGAAATTCCAGGGTGGTAGGAAACTGTGGTGGGGGGACGAATGGAGTGGAATTTGATATTATAAGTAGTATTGGGAGTTTAAAAAGTGGTTTTGCGAATTACTGGAATCCCTAAAATGGATGTGGGAGCACCATGTATCCACTTAGCAGTATGGTGGTTTCAAAGGGAGGATGCATTAAATATCATGAAATTTAACCTCTAAAAAACAACCACCAACCATTGATCATATCTTATCTTCCTTCACTGTTAGATTTGGGAGCATGCACGTTTTGCATCAGAGGTAAAGGTGTAATATGGGACCCGCCCATCACCGCGACCAATGGAGGAGCTCCAAGTGGAAGGGTGGAAAATAAAGGGGGAACCTGTCCCATTATTGGTCAAACAAGGTGACATGTGGGTATATAGGTATAATGGGGTCAATAATTAAAATAAAATAAATAAAATAAAGAAATAGGAAAGAGAAGGGAAGAAGAAAGAGAGGAGGAAGGTGTTGGAGGCTGAAGAGGTAGGGCCAAGGTGGCCAAGAAGTAGACATGGAATCATCTCAGGGTGTCATGTCGACCCATAATGCCACATCAGCAACCACTTCAGTGACGATGTCACATGTTTGGGTGGAGCATCTGTCCTCGGTAGTTAGTGGCACAAGCATTTTAAAAAGATAAGTCTTTTTCTATTTTTTGAGTTATTGGTACATGTTTAGAGGTACTATTAGTTTATTAGTACTTGTTGTAGTGAATGGTTTTGAGGAAGGTATGTTATAGTACCTATATCGTACATATGTGAGATCCATTGACATATCTTTTGATGTATTGTTAGAAGCATATTTGTTGGATGTATTAGTGTATGTATTTGACATATGGTTGAGCTACATATTGGGACATGTAGTTGATGAGTTGATGAGGTGTTGATGTTGTACATCATTTATAATTCATATCTTGATCTACATTTGATGCATGATTGGTGTAGACTTAGTTTTTTGTTAGAGGAACTTGCTAGTAGTATCACTATCACATGGTTTATGGTTTGTGACATTTGGTTTATGATGGAGGCATATCATCAGTGATATGACACTTGTTTGAGGCACATGGTTGGAATTTTGTATGGTTTATGATGTTATTGATGATATTGATACACATTTGGAACATGGTTAATATTTGATGTACATGGTTGATGTGTAGGATATGGCACAGGATGTACATGGTTCATGGTTTGTTCATGATTCACTATTCATTGTTGACATATCCTTGTTGGTTGTGGAGCCTCATTAACTTCTTTATTCATAGGTTTGTTTCAGTTGTGCTTAGACCCCATTACCTAACGGGGTATATGGGGGGGATTTCCCCCACACAATTGTGGCCAGGGGGGTCCAGGGGGTTGGTGGAGACAATTTTTGTAGCCCCCCCTTGGAAGGGGATTCAAGGGAAGTTCCCCCGAAGAGAAATTTCGAGAAAAATTTCCTTGTAAAATATTGTAATTTCATAGTCAATCTAGAGCATTCATTAGAAGGTCGCATATCTGATGGTAGAATTTATTTCAAGGTTTTTTTACCTATAAGGAAACCCTCTCTTATGAGGAACATGTATTGTGGTTTTGGATTATTATGAATATTGTATTCTGAGAGAGGAGACTGTGACATAAATAAGAGGAAGTTACAATGGATGTGTTGTAGGTTGCATCCCTTCATTTTGTTGGATAATAAATAGGAAGGACCTGGAAATTTCTCTGGTGGACGTAGCCAACACTGGGTGAACCATGTATATCGATGCTTCTATTGTATTGTGTATCTTTTGTGTTTTATTTCCACATTTTTTTAATTTTATTGCTCCGTGATCCTGTTTTTCTAACAAATGGTATCAGGGAAAAAGGCAACTCACAGGAAAAGAGGGTTCTTGGTTCGAGTGGGAGAAATGGTAGAAGATGGAAAGTTTAGGGTCGAGAAATTTAATGACCAAAAWTACTAGTTATGGAAGATGTAGATGGAAGATTATTTATATCAAAAGGATCTATTCCTACCATTGGTGTAACATACCCAACCACCCACATATTGGGCTACACCACTTAATCTGACTATAACACACCTAGCCAACCATAGGCGAGGCATGTTGCAGTCCACAGAYTCACTTCAAAGTGATTTATCTCAATTCGAATCACTTCTAAATTAATTAATAGACATGAAAACCACATGCGGTAATAAATATTCATGCCACAACATAAACTAAGCCATACACAACAATAACCAACAATCATGCATATTCCAAATATTAAATTCAAAGATAAAAAAAATAGACAACRGAATAAATCGTACATAGGTAAATAATCATAATATATAGCACTTATCTTTTTCTGAAAACAAGACACCAACTGGAGGTAGACCAAGGACATTCCACCCAATTGTAGACACTATTGTTCCAAGTCTCAGCAACAGTGCCACCCCCGAGCCAGGGCTATGAGTCCACAAGGATGGATTCTAGGGTGTCACTCAGCTTCCCAATCCAGATAGCCCTCGGAATCTCATAGGAATTTCAACACTCACAACAATCCAAAGTACACCAACTCTCTTCTACCCAGTCTTCACAACCCAAGAGAATGGACCCCCTTCTCTGCCATGCAATCCCTCAGGTTTTCCATCTCTTCCAGGGATCTAGTGCTTCTGGTCAAGAATCTCCCTACTGGGACTCTCAATACTCACAACTATGAGTTAACTAAAACATGAGCCAAGGAATCATAGACATGTAGGAAGAAACCTTGGTTGGAATGCACCAATAGTCTATACGACCAATCACTATAGATTTTCTCACCAATTTGGTTTCCTTCCCCCTAAGAAGATCTCAAATAAGATGGGATGAGTAGGTGAAGGGATGAGTGGAGAACATAAGAGAAATGAAAGGTGATCATGATGGACAATGAATGAGAGAGTGTGAAGGACCCAACAAATCCCTAAAAACAAAAACCAACCCAACCAGAGAACAAGGATGGGTTTATGTACTTCCTGGAATCAAATAAACCCATGGGCTTCCCCCATAAATCTCATGTAGCTATTATTCTCCACTAAAACCAAAATTGGGTAAATAAAATATAAAATAATTACTCAACCTCTCAATCCCCCTCTCTTGTGGAATCATATCCCCCTATAACTCTTGTCCTTGTTTGTCTAGTAGCTAGTGATGTGTTTTATGTTAATAATGATCAAAACATTACATTTCCTAGACACACTGGCCTCTTAATAATTGTTTAGGAACTATGGCCTTTCATAACTTAACAAAATACAATATTTAATACGGGGTTCAAAACTGAGGTATTACATTTACCTCCCCCTTATTTCCTCAATGAATATACAAAACAAGAATCAAAATTCAAACATTTATTCAAAAATATGTGGGTACTCTGCTTGCATGTCATATTCATTCTCCCAAGTAGCATCCTTAGGACTGTAGCAGGTCCATTGGAATTTTACCAACTCTATGACTCGGTTCTAGAGAATTTTGACTTTTCTTTCCACTACTCACATTGGCTGGACCTAAAATTCTTCCTCTTCCTCTACCTGAATCAGATGCCAATAAATAACATGGTTAGGATCATGTACATATTTTTTTAGCAAAGAGACATGAAACACATTATGCACATTCATGGAAGAAGACAATGCAAGCATGTATGCAACTGACCCTATTATATCCAATATCTCAAATGGACCATAGAATTTGGCTTCCAACTTTGTACAACTACCCAATGTCAAAGAGATCTTATTGGGCTTCACTTTTAAAAGAACATGCTCCCCCACTTTAAATTCTCTAGTTGTCCTGTTCTTATCTGCATAAGATTTTTGTCTATCTTGAGCTACCTTTAAATTATGCTTAATCCTAACAATATGTTCTTCCATATCCTTGAGCAATTCTGACCCAAGTACCACTCTGTCTATTGGGTTGTCCCAACTTACTAGAGTATTAAATTTCATACCATACAAACTTCAAATGGGATCATTTTCAATAAAGCTTGATACCCATTATTTTAGGAAAACTCAACCAAGTGCAAGTACTCTTCCCACCTAGATCGCGTATCCATCACATACATCCTTAACTTGTCTTCAATTACTTGGTTGGCTATATATGTATTCACATCTGAATGTGGATGGTATGTTCTAATAAAGTTCATATTTGTACCAAATACTTTAAACAATCCCCTCGAGAAATTTGAAGTAAACTTTGTATCTTTGTCTGAGACAATTGCCTTAGGTATCCCATGCAACCTAGAAATCTATTCCATGTAAATTTCTACAATATTAGTTGTTGTAGGATTTGTTTTTACAGGAACAAAATCAACAACCTTTGTCAATTTATCAACCACTACCATGATCAAATCATGTTTTCTTTTTTCCCTGGGAGATTTTGTTATAAAGTCAATAGTTACCACTTCCTATTTATTCTATGGAATTGGTAAGGGTTGTAGCAAACCCGCTGGGTGCCTATAGTCATCCTTCACCCTCTAACATTCCATACATTTGGCGATTTAATCAACAACATCCCTTTTAATTCCCAACCAAAAGAATTGGCTTCTTACTGCTGCAATTGTTTTCTGGTAACTGGGATGTCCCGCATATGAAGCATTATACATTTATTTTAATACAAAAATCCTAATTTCTTCGTAACTAGGAAAAAAAATTCTATTTCTATGCATAAGTAATCCATCTTCCTTCATCTCATACTCTTTCATTTTCTATTGTACATCTTCTTGTTGTAAGCTTCCTTTACTTGTAGGTAATACTGGTTTGTGACAACAACATCTAAAATTATGCTCTTTAAATCTGGATGATGCATACTAACAATGGTAGCATGCATGAGATGTACTCTTATACTAAGTGCACCAACAACTTTATTTATTTTACTTTGATATGCTTGATGTCAAAATCGTATTCACTTAAAAATTCCAACCATATCGTTTTCCTAGAATTCAAGTTTGGTTTTTCAAAAAGATACATCAGACCACCGTGGTCTATTATTAATTCAAATCTCTTTCCCATGAGATAATTCCTCCACATCTTCAATGCATAAACAATGGTAGAAAGCTCCAAGTCATGCGTGGCATATTTCCTCTCATGTTCTTTAATATTTCTGGACTCACAACCAATGACATGTCCATTTTGAGTGATGACTCCAGCAAGTCCTTCCTTGCATGCATCTTCTCATTCCAAAAAACTTTCATTTGGGTCAACAATATTTAAAATATGTGCACTAGTAAGTAATTATTTTAGCATATTAAAGTTATCATCACACTCTTTTGTCCAGTCAAATTTAATTCCCTTATTTTGCAACGAGGTGATGGGATGAGCAATCTTAGAGAACCTTGCTATAAACCTTTTGTAGTAACCAACTAATCCCATAAAATATCTAACTTCTGAAACATTCCTGGGTGCGGGCCATCCTCTAATGGCTTCAATCTTCTTTGTATCTACTACTATACCTTGTTCTCAAATAATGTGTCCTATGTAATGGATCCATTCTTGGTAAAAAGAACACTTACTCAGCTTGGCATACAAATGATGTTATCTCATCACTTGCAATACCAGCCTTAGGTGGTGTTCATGCTCTTCTTCTAACTTAGAATAGACAACTATGTCATCCAATAACACTATGAAAAAATTATCCAAATAATATCAGAATATGACATTCATTAAGCACATAAAGACAACAGGTGCAATGGACGATCCAAATGGAACCACTACAAATTCATAATGCCCATACATGGTTCTAAAGGTTTTATTATTGATGTCTTCTTCCTTGATTCTTACCTGATGGTATCCTGATCTAAAGTCTATCTTTCAAAATATCTTTGCCCCTCTTAGCTGATCAAAGAGGTCATCAATTCTGGGTATAGGGTACTTGTTCTTTAGAATGGATTTATTCAGTTGTCGAAAATTAATACACAATCTCAAAGTTCCATCCTTCTTTTTGACAAAGAGTATTGGTGCTCCCCAAGGTGAAAAACTTGGACATATGTACTCTTTCTTCAACAATTCTTCCAACTTAATTTGTAATTCTTTTAATTCTAGTGTACTCATTATGTAAGGTGTTTTTGACACTGAAGCAGTTCCTGACACTAAATCAATAGAGAAATCTATATCCCTCTTTGGTGGCAACCCTAGTATTTCTTGGAATACATCTTCAAATTATTGTAGTACCGAGAAATATTCAAGGCTTGGCCCCTTTGTATTTTTTGGCTCCTCCACATGGGTTGCATACAATTGACATCCTTTTCTGAAACATCTCTTAGCTGTAAGGCTGAAATATCCCTTATAGAGATGGGTCTTGGAACTCCTTTCATATTGATCTGTTTTCCTTCTTCATCAAGACATGTAAATGCTTTGTTATGACAATCTATGATAGCATAATTATTTTCCAACCAATTCATTCCAATTATGATATCATAATACCCCAATGGTATAATTACTTAGATCAACTTTAGTATTCACACCATTAAGAATTATGGAACAACCTCTTACCATTTCATGGATTATCCTTTTGGTTCCAGTGACTAGATGAACCAAACTTGATTTTTCAAGCTTACTTTTCTCCAAATGTAATACATCCACTATTTTAGGATCAATGTAACAATGACTTGCTCTTGAATCAATTAAATTAGAAACAGGTTGATTAATGATCTTACCTTCCACCTCAATCATATTGGATTGGTACTCTTCTTGTCGGTCATATAAAGCTGCATAAATCCTTCCCATGTATTCTATTGTTGTATCCTCTTGGATGTTGTGCATGGTATTCACTTTTTCCTTTCTTTGAGGGAAATCCTTGTATAGGTTATCTTCTTTGCATCCCCAACATTGGATTGGTGGTCTTCCCCTTTTTCCCAATGAGTATTCTTTCTTGGATTCATCCTAGGAATATTGGACTTGATGATTTTTATTTTGGATATTTCTATTGAAAGGAGGTTTGAATCCCTTCCTCCGCTGATCAAACTTCTCCTTATTCTTATCCTTCCAAGACTTATGCATGGATTCTCTACCCTTTCCTTAATCATACAAGTATTTATCCTTCCTGATGGTCTCAATCAAGGTCTTGGTTTCATCATACTGAATATTTTCTTTATAAAAGAAATGAAAACAACTTTAAAAACTATGTATTTTCACCTTCTCATCTTTTATAAACCCCACATACTTTAACAACCCCAAGAACTTCTTCTCATACTTGAACATGGTTGTAATTCCCAGAATAAGTTCAAAGAAATCCTGCATTTTCTTGTAATAGAAGCGCTCTGAGAGGTAATCCTTCTGGAAATACTTTTTGAACTGCTTCTAAGTGATCCTATCCTCATTATTATGCTCAACTTGCTTCAGATGGTCCCACCACATTGCATATTTCCCATGTAAATGGAAGGTTGAAGTTCTGGCTTCTAGGTTTGATGAATAGTTACACAATTGAAAATATCTCCATAGTCCAAGAAACCATGCCTCAACATCATATTCCCTTTCCCTTTCACCATCAAAGGATGGTGGCTTAAGCTTCTTCAACTCTCCTTGAAAACTATCCACTTTATGCCTTCTTCTTTGGTGCCTAATAGGAGACACCTATGGACTAGTTATGGAGTCTTCAGATGCATAATATTTTTTTGTTGAGTAAGGAGGTAAGTGGTGTTGGAAACAATGATATAATTTCTATTGATTGTAAGCTCCCTACACAGGGTCTCTAAATTTTCATTACTCGTCATGAGCATTGTCACTAAACGACACTTGTTGCTTGTCGCTTTTTACATATCTTCTTTTTGATTTTTGTTTTCATGACTGTAAGCATGAAAACTCGTGGATGGAATTGACATTTTTCTTTTGATTTTTGATTAAAGGAAAATTGCTCATATGGTTTATTATAGAATTGTCATACTTTTTCTATGAACATGTTGTCCTCCTTGTTCATGACCCTTTTGGTTCTAAGCATGCCTTGGTTGCATAAGTGCAAGGCCTCCATTCATTAATATTTGATTTTTATATTGATATTGATGGATTTTTGATTCATGAAACTTTGAATTATTCAATTTGTATTCGATGCACTTACCTTTGTAATCTATGAATGCGCGTACTATGGTTTTCAAAATGCTCTAATCCTAATACGTATCCAATTCCAAGGTGGCACATGAAGTACATCATGCCATTACTAATTTGCATGGTCTCGAGCTTCACGAAGTCGCTCACATGCCTTGCGATTAATGCCTCTACCCACCATTTGTATTGTCATAGCATTGTTTTGTTAAGGCTCGGGGTCATGGCTCTGTGGCGTTCTACCAAACCCTACCTGTGTATTCTTTGTTAATTACCAGTCCGTTCAACATGGATCCAGTGGTAAGGGTCGAGCCGAATGACACCCAAACCCTACTATCATATGATAATGCTAGGGAGGATTTAGAAAGGAGCGGTTCACATTTATTCATCGAAAAATTTAAGGGTTTCAATCTTCGAGTCACCCAAGAGTTTGCATTAACTTTTGATGGCTGTAGAGAAAAGATAGGTGACGTGCAATTGGAGGTAAAAAAAGAGTTCTTAAGCCAAGCCATGGTTTTTCCGGCAGTTGGGTAGAAATGGTTCAAGAACGTGAAAGTTGAGGAGGTCCTCTGGACTTTGATGTTCACCTCATGAAAAATAACCAGTTACGATCGAGGTATGCCAATTTCATCCTTAAAACCTAGGTGGCATGATCTACTGGCTATTGTGAAGCAATTCATTACGTTTGAAGGAATATTTGGATTAGTTTTCCTATATCATTTGTGCTTGCTTATGATTTTCATTGGTTTTTCATTGAATATGCCCTACTTTCTTCTCAGAAGCTTGTATAAGATGGGTAAACGGTTTAGGAAGAAGAGGTATGATTCAAGTTTATTTCACCATGGGCTCATTAAAATTATCCTTGTGCACCAGTTACAGTCCCAAAACGACTGCTGGGATTCATTTATCATATGAAATGGTTTTGGTGACTATGAGTTGGGACAGGTTGATACGCCAATTATTGTGGAAACCCTTGTGAACCCTATGGCCTCTTCCCCACCGCTCCAGACTTGTGATTTTTCCCCTAATAATGAACCCTCAATCTATCCTAATGTTATCCAATAGGACAATCGATCGGTCTCAGACCCAAAGAGTTGCACTAAAACTATTATGAAACCTACAAGGAAGAAGCACAAGGGAAGCATGAATGTTAACTTCAAGAATAAAAGGGCTGGTCATTTGATTTCACGAAGTGTTAGAAATAAAATCAAACCCTATGTAGACACAAAAAACACGATTGAATTAAGTGAGGATTCAGATTCAGAAATTGAGAATTTTTTGGCTGAAGAGGACCCAATGTCATACAGATTTTACCCTGACAGACCCTACGACTATGTAAACAATCTGCCTCCATTTCTAAGGGATAACTCAGAATTCTCAGGCATCCAACTCTATGATAAGCCTACCTTTCATGTGGACGATTCTCCAACCCTTAATGCTGTCAGTGACGGTGCACATTCATTATAGTCACAGTGTGATGAATGTCGATCGTGGATTGACAGGTACTATACTAATGTGCCTTTGTTACGGTCATGACTTAAGTCTCTAAAAGACCAAGTGGATATGTTGATGAACGAGAAAAATAGACTCAAATCCATAACCCAAGCAAAGGAGAAATGCCTAAAAACTACACGATGTGTCATTTTCAAGAATGTAGAGGTAGCAAAAGCTATCATAAACTCCAAGATTTCTTGATATGTTTTGATTCCATGATTTGAGGTATGATGTTTTTTTAATTCTAGCACGATTTTGTCACTCTTAAGATAGGATATGCGATTTGATTGAATAGATTATCTTTCTTATAAAGATTAGTTTTTTTTGTTTATTGAATAAAATATGATTGTATATGCTATTATAACTAGCTACAGAATCGTAAGATTCTGTAGCCAATTAGAAAAATTCAAATGGTTTGATTTGACAATTGAAGACATATCTGAAACCTTATCATTTTTATTTATTTTCAGGAAGATTAAGGAGTCAATCATTTCTAAGATGATAGGAGACACTTTTGAATATCTCCCATCCATATCTGTTATCCATTTTGATAGACAAAATTAGACTCTTAATAGTTTTGATATCTAGTGAAATCAGGGAGGTTACATCCCCCATATTTTTGAAACAGATTTGATATTATCAATAGGAAACAATTTTGTTTCCTGGAACCTATATAAGCATGTTATTCTGTAAACATTGGATCATCTCAGCCTGGGGAAAGACTATGGATGTTTTACTACAGACTTGAATGGAATATGATACATGTCACAGCTTTAGCTTTTCTGTATAATGTTTTTATTCAAATCATGTTTATTTCAATTTGTTAATATATTATGATTGCTTCATCATCGTGGTTTATTATCAAGTGATATGATTAAAGATTATATATTGTCCATATTTTTACATCCCAGATATAACACACAGTAATCATTCATTCAATTTGAATTAAGAGGTTTATCTCTAATTTCGATCAAACGTTTATACGCAAGTTCTCACAGGAAAAATTATCTTATTGTGGCTTCTTGTAAGATTATAAGATTACTGTGACTGCATCTATTATGTGTTTTGTTGTTATGATTCAAACTTCATCATTACTACTTCACATTTATTAGGAGCAATTTTAGGATCTAGTGCAGGTTTACCTCATCAGATAAGGTGACTGGATGCTACGCAGTGAACAAATACTGGATGCGATAACATGTCAGCCCTGTTATTTGATTTCATTAGTATAATAGATATAGAAGTTCCCTGTAGTTAAAACAATTTTTACCATCTGTTATTTCTTTTGTTTAATTAGACAGTTTGATATTCGATTTCTTATAAACATCTAAGAAAACAAATAAAAAAGATTAGATAAAAACTTTACTGTTGTTTAAAAAATCAATTTACATTCGATTTTCACGGATTTAGATTAAAATTCGTAGTTTGTACATATTATATATATATATATATATATATATATATATATTGGAAATAGAATTATTTGTATATATTGTGCATATGATAAGTAGAGTTATTTTATAAATATTAATTAGTTAAATTGTAGATATGTATTAGATGTATATATATTTTTCAGTGAGTATTATTTATTAAGTTATTGTATTTTCTTTAGTTATATTTTTCGCTTTCTTTAGGACTTAGATCGGCCAACGGAGCCTCTAAACATGTCGGAGTGGATTAATCCAAATGGCTTGGGTTAATTCAACAACCCTAGACTAGATTCACTCCTCTAGTTGATGAGCGGTCAATTTCGCCCATCAACAAGTGGATTGTATGATTTCTGCTACCACTTATTGAATAACCAGCTTTCCTGTGGTTATCTCTTCTTTCATGATACCTTCCTTCTTCCTCTTATTTTGAGTTTGATCCATTCTTTGTTTACCTCTACAATTGATTTAATCTCTTCATCACTTGATCATTTATTTGATTTTGTTCTCTCATTATCCTCTTATTGTCTGCTTTGTAACTCTGTACTTCTAGTTTCAGGTTTCTCATAGTTTATATCAGGGTTTCTTGCTCCCCTCTGCCCTTATGTTCGTTGGATTTTGTATCTTCATTACCAACATTGATATTTTGATCTTTGGCCTCTTTATCATGGTTATAATCTCCTTCTCCATCTTCCATTGCTTGAATGTATTCTTGCCTTGGACTGATAAGATTACACCCCTAACTATGCAAAATGTGCAAGAAACCATTTTTTTAGAGTTATTATAAACAAAATTAATTTTCAAACATTTCTACAAGTCTTTTTTTTTCTTCTCAATTCATGAAGAAAAAATATATCAGTCTTCACAACATAATAGTTCCCTTTTATTTTCCTTGGAATCCTCAGTCCCAATGGCTGAAATCTCGCTTCAATTTGATATCGGAGCTTAACGTTAGGGCTACCTAAAGGAAATTTCAATTTTGGCCCCCCTTGAGATGATACATAATTGAATTCTGCAAAGGTTCTTCCCTCAACCCACGCCCCTAGGTGACCACGACTCCAACCCACATGCCTAATACTTCCTTATCACCTTGCTTTGTGTTATTCAACCCAGGATCTTACGTGAACAACATAACCTCCCAGGCCCTTTCTACATTATCATGATACCAACACTAGGATCAAGTCCTCTAGACTTTGACCTTCAGTTGTTCTCCGTTTTCAACTTCCAATTTCTCCTAGAGCTACACTTCACTAAAGTATTCACTAACTCCACCAAAAAAAATTGAATGGTCGAGACTTGATCTTTCATTAAATGGAAGGTCCTGCCCCCAGCTRGAGGCTTCAACAAAAATAAACGGTTGTGACTTAATCAAATKTTGAGATGGATGACTCTCCGCCAATTTGTAAATTTAGTGCTTTGGGGCTCTACATCATTTAGTTCCCATGTCTTTCAATTCCCTCAGAGTGACAATCCTCAGAAGTACTTACCTTGCTCCTCCTCCTTGATCTAACAATCAGGAGAGGTCCCGAAGGKATCTCAGATTGACTGTCTGCATGCCTTCATGAATTCGGGCTTCAACACTTCTCACAGATAGAAACTTGGACACTCCTAGAGTTACATACTCCTGGAGATGACATGACATGATGATGTCACCTCGGGTGACATGGACCCGTGACACGTGTGCCACCTGTCACTAAAAAATAGATAGATCGGGGTCCAAAAAACATTGAATCCAGGTGACACATGTCCCCACACAAACTCCTACCATGTGGCACAAGCCACATGATCAACCATATGGGAGATCCCTAATCATAGCTCCATATCTGATGGTCTACATGACTTCATGGTTTTATACCTCCATGAATTAGGCACTTCAAGGCTTCAGCGCTCTGGGGTTTTTCTCTACAGCTTACTTCGTATTCGTTGGAGTGGTGAAGTTCTGAAGCCCGAAATTTTCTAACCTTCTACCAAGGCTAGATATGACGGCCTGCAACAATCCCAAAGTCATCCCCTTAATCTAACGGTTGATGGGGATTACGGGACTTTGGCGCTCCGTGGCTCCGAACTGTAACAATTCATCAAAGTTTAAAACTCCCCGACTGAAAACTCCTGAAGTGGTCAATGTTGACTTAACATGATCAATGGTGGATATCCCTCTATGCCTACCATCATATCAGATGGTTTACAAGGCTTCATGACTTTGCCCTTTGGCAGATGAGGATTTTCCTTCCTACCAAGATCGTTGAAGCAACGAAGTTCCAAAGTTCTTCCTTTTCTGCTTGGCTTTGATCAAGGACTGATGATCGATCATCAAGATTCGACGATTGGGACTTAATTCTTACCCAACCTCCTATTTGCCTCCATCAAACAAACTCAGTTCACCCACCTTCCGATTTGATGGATCCGATCTCCCTCAATCCCACGGTGGTGATTGCTCCCAAATTCAAAAGGAATAGTCATGACTGCAAGATCATTTACAAAGGATATATGACGTTATGGTTATTGTGTGATCTCTGCAATGCCATTTCTCCTGATCTTCTTGATTCACGATATACTTGATCTTAACCACAAGATCCTGTCTAATAGAACCGATCCATTCTGGCCCAGTGTTTCAACATGTGTCTTTGATACCAATTAGTAATGTACCCATCCACCCACAGGATGGGATATTCCACTGAATCTGAATGTAACACACCCAACCACCCGCAGGTGAGGCATGATGTAGTCCAGGGACTCACTTCACAGTGATTTATCTCAATTTGAATAACTTCTAAGTTAATTAAGAGACATGAAAACCACATGCGGAAATAAAGATTCATGCCACAACATAAACTAATCCATGCACAACAATGATAAACAAGTATGCATATTCTAAATATTAAATTCAAAGATAAAAAAATACATAGCAAAATAAATCATACATAGGTAAATAACCATAACAGAGAGAAATTATCTTTTCTGAAAATAAGACACCAACTAGCTATAGACCAAGGACGTTCCACCCAATCGTATACATTGTTGTTCCAAGTCTCAACAATAGTGTCACCCCCAAGCCAGGGCTATGAGTCCATAAGGACGGATTCCAGGGTGTCACTCAACTTCACAAGATAGTTAGCCCTCAGACTCTCATAGGCCTTTCAACACTCACAACAATCCAAAGTACACCAGTTCTCTTCTACCCAGTCTATAGAACTTAAGAGAATGGACCCCCTTCTTTCCCACGCAGTCCCTGAAGTTATCCATATCTTCCATGCTTCCAGTTCTTTTGGTCAAGAATCTCCCTAACGGGACTCTCATGACTCACAGTTGTGAGTTAATTGAAACACGGGCCAAGGAATCACATACAAGAGAGCACCAACCCTAGTTGGAATACACCAACAGTCTATATAGCCAATGACTATGGTTTTTCTCACCAATTTGGTTTCCTTCCCCCTAAGAAGCTCTTGAATCATATGGGACGAGCAGGTGAAGAGATGAGTGGAGAACATAAGAGAAATGAAAGGTGATCACAATGGGAAATGAATGAGAGAGTGAAAAGGAGCCAAAAAATACCCCAAAACAAAAACCAACCCCAACCATAGACCAAGTATGGGTTTATGTACTTCTTGGAATTAAACAACCCCATGGTCTTCCCCAAGAATCTCATGTAACTGTTATTCTCCACTAAAACTAGAATTGGGTAAAAAAGATATAAAATAAGCACTCAAACCCTCTAGCCCCCTCTCTTATGGAATCATATCCCCATATAATTCTTTTCCTTGTTCATCTAGCAGCCAACGATGTGTTTTATATTAATAATTATCAAAACATTACATTTCCTAGGCACAGTGGCCTCTTAATAATTGTTTAGGCACTCTGGCCTTTCACAAATTAACAAAATACAATATTTAATATGGGGTTCAAAACGAGGGTATTACAATTGGGCATAATAGAAAAGAAGCCAACTACCATGAAGGACGAAGAATGGGAGGTTCTTGAAAAAAAGGCACTAGGAATGATATAGATGAGCCTAGCAACATCGGTGGCTTTCAATATTTCAAAAGAAAATACAACTAAGGAACTGATGGATGCATTGCCTAAACTATATGAAAAACCCTCAATGTCCAATAAGGTATTTCTTATGAAGCGATTATTTAATATGAACATGTCAGAAGGTGGGTCTCTTGCAGATCATTTAAATAAATTTAATACAGTTACTAATCAACTAAGTTTTGTAAAAGTGGACTTTGATGATGAGGTCATGGATCTTCTAATATTGTGCTCTGTAATGACCCTTTTCTTATTAATATGAATAATTTCATAAATAATTCTAAAGATTAGCTAATTATAATTAATTATTATATAACCTTAATTAATTATATGTTGTTAATTAATTATTTTTTTTACTATGATTATCTTAAGTATGATTAATTCTTTGATTAAGGGTTAATGAATGATTAATTATTAAATGAGACATTAATTGATTAAGTATTAAACTAATGGTTAGTGATTAATTGATTATTAATTAAGTAATTGATTAATTATGTATTAAACAAATGGGGGAAAATAAAATATAAGGTTAAATGGGGTTACGTATCCCATGAGGGATAACG
>JASDQU010012664.1:90130-153022 GCA_032191745.1 Picea mariana
TAAAATTAAATATGTTTGAGTGTATTGTAACACTGATTCTACAATATGAGACAACAGACAAAAAAAAGGCTCGCATATGTAGCAAATGCTCACCCAGTTCCAAGCAAGAAAATTTGGAAAAAGATGGGCCATGTCAAAGGCGGGCGGTCCTTTCTGCAACGGTGGATGACAGATTAGTTAACTGAGCTATACCTAATGTTCTCTGTCTATATATGCTCAGTTGGCCTCTGATTCAAGCTGTTTATTTTGTAAGCGAATGGTTGATATCATTGAAAAAAATTATTTGTAGCCCAAAGCAGTAAGAAATTTTGCACACCTTTCTAAAAGGAAAGCAAACGGAGCGATAGCAAATGTTGCAATAACCTGTCTGTATGTCACAAAAACAAAGTTGTTCATTCCATCTATCAAGGTAATTCTGGAGAGGATGTACATGCCCGCAAATAATACCTGATATACAATCTGAGAAAGATGGGGTTTGAATTTTTCGATTTGCTGGAAAGAAACCATTATAATAATTATGCCTATCCACCTAGCGGGATTCTTTAATGCTCTAGGAATCTTCTTTTATTTGAATAAGGCTGCAAGTCTTTTTATACACACTTATAAGCAGAAGGCTACAAGATTGATTCCAGTATATTTTATAGAACAGAATGAATCACTGAATATTAACTGGAATGATACTGAACTTATAAGCAGAAGGCTACAATATTGATTCCAGTATATTTTATATAACAGAATGAATCACTGAATATTAACTGGAATGATACTGAACTTATAAGCAGAAAGCTACAATATTGATTCCAGTATATTTTATATTACAGAATGAATCGCTGAATATTAACTTGAATGATACTGAACTTTTTGAAGATAAATTGTGGATAAAATATTGAAATCAACATTTAGAGTAGACACCTCATTTATCATCAATAACAAATAATGATGATCAATGAATCCCATCATCAAATAAAAATAATGCTGATCAATGAAGGTTACAATAGTAATTCTTCATGTATATTTTATAAAACCTAATGAATAACTGAATAGTAACTTGAATAATACTGAACTTTTTGGAAATAAATTAGAGATAAAATATTGAATTGTCCAATATTTAGAGTGGACACTTCATTCATCATCAATAACAAATCATGTTGATCAATAAATCCCATCATCAAAAATAAATAATATCAATCAATGAAGAGATATCATAACGATATATATATATTTATATAATGTTATTCTCAAGATACCGGTCCCATTCCTAAAAAGAATCAGATTACTAATATGAGAGGATACCTCTAACAAATAATGCTAATCAATGAAGAGATGTCATGACTATATATATATCTTTATATAATGTTATTCTCAAGATCCCAGTCCCATTCCTGAAAAGAATCAGATCACTAATATGAGAGGATACCTCTAAAGAACTATACAGAATGTATTTACAACGACTGCTGTATTTACAGTGGCAGAATTCATATCAACTATCATTCACACTGCTGCCCCTTAGATTTCAACCTTCATTCTATATGCATATTTCGCCTGTCAACCTGGCCATGTATATATACTTACCCCTTAGATTTCAACCTTCATTCTATATGCATATTTCGCCTGTCAACCTGGCCATGTATATATACTTACCCCTTAGATTTCAACCTTCATTCTATATGCATATTTGGCATATCAACCTGGCCATGTATATATTTTTACCTGTATGTAAGTTTATATATCTCCACACTTTCTTTGGCTCCGACAGATATGACATCTAAAGTGATGTATGAGTTGGTGGGAATTGTTATGCGAAGATGGGCAGGAAAGCACTATCATCGCTAAAGGATACATGCATTTTGTTATGGGAAGACGTGTAGGAAAGCACTATCATCGCTGAAGGATACATGCATTTTGTTATGGGAAGACGTGTAGGAAAGCACTATCCTGTGGGGCCATGCTTAAATGGGATGACCACTTCTAGTGATAATATTTTATTCCTATTGAATAATTAGAAATTCATATTCACTGTTAAACCAACGCTGATAGCTTCAGGTTACATGTACTTGCGTCAGCGACCTTTTTCGAAACTATTTATATTTAGTGTTTCTGTTCTCAGATTGGACTTCTATAGACACCCGAGCTTCACGTTTGAAACAGCGCTTTACAAATTTAAAATATCCTCTAAGTTGATCTACAGCGTTTTCCTGTATTCATTGACAATACACTTCGCTGGTTTGGATTTGTGCTGCTCTCCCTTTCAAAGGGGTTGTAAGGGGCCTTCTTGATTTTAATGTATCTTTAGTCACATGAGTGGGAAGGTTGGAATATTGTAATGCAGCATATGAGGATGCATGGATATGACAAATTAATTTTATGATAGGGGTGGAATATTGTAGTGTAGCATATGAGGATGCATGGATATGACAAATTAATTTTATGATAGGGTTGGAATATTGTAGTGTAGCATATGAGGATGAGGATGGATATGAGTACAAATTAATTTTATGATAAGGTTGGAATATTGTAGTGTAGCATAAGAGGATGTATGGATATGAGTACAAATCAATTTTATGATAATTTAAATATGTGATGTTCGATGTTTTTTCTTAAAATTATTGATATTTTTTGTATTGTTAAATTAACACATTTATATAATTATAGGTGGTTGATATATATTAATTAATATAGAGAATAATTAAAACAATAAGATATTTATGTGATTGTGTTAGTTGATCGTTAGTTTGTGAGAGAGATTAATAAATTTGTGAATTAAGAAATGAATATATGTGTGTGTTTATATATCTTTCGAGGATTAATAGATTTGTGAAATAATATTCATAATTAACTAGAGTTTGTCATGATTATGTTAATGGTTGAAAAAAATCTCCAACAATAACAGGGTTATAATTTCTCTTGTTTGGAATGATGATATATGGGTTGGATTGCCACCAAAAGAATTGGATTCTATTAAATATTGATGGGAATGAATAAAATAAAATAAATTTAATCTATGATCTATTCTAATATATTATATGCATTTAATTAATTAATGGTAAATCTAATTAATATATTTTAAATTGCTAGAAGCTAAACTAAAGTAAATTAGATACAATATAATATAATGATTGCAAAGAAAAAATAAGGAATTAGTTTATTAAACAATCTATTAAGCTCACAAACTAATGATTGTTTTGAGATATTTAAAGTTATCTCAAAAATAACAGTATAATTAACTTGTATCTAACAATTACATTAATTGAAAAATGATAGCATTAATATTTCTTATAAAAATTAAAAGAAAGCATTCATTATTTAATCACATAAAATAATTTTTAAAAATGTCTACTTTCAATTTTAATTAAAACTCAACAAAATAACATACAAAATTTTTATTTAAATCTTCATTTACCACAGAAAAAAAAATTCGTGTTTGAAATAAGAAAAAATCTAATCCTATTCTAAGAAATTCCAGCACTTCCTTCTCTTTGGAGATTTTCCTCCTCATTGAAATTTTTTTCCTTATATAAGTCTCTATCTATCTTCTCCTTTTAGTTATCTTCTTCTATTTCAATTAATCGAAATGGATACCTGTCCACAATATTTTCATTAAGGGACGGACTGTTTTTTTTTTCTGGTTTTCTTTATCTTTAAAATAGGCCTCCCATTCACTATAAATATTTGTCACATGAAAAATATGACGAGGATTCATTTTTTGGCAGATCATCTTTTTATTTTTTATTTCTTCTTACTATATTTAATTGCATATAATAAATTATTTGATTGCTTCACTGTCACATTGACTGATTTGCAAAAGTTTCTCATTACTTGATTCTCATCACCCTTCCACACTATTCTTGGAAACCTTAGTGGATAAAGCTTCTTTGATAGGTCTTGCATATGGTAAATTTTAATCTTCCATGAAATCTAATGACAGGCCCCATAGAACATGACACAATTAACTGGCTTCTTTGATATAATCATTAATATTTGAACAATATACGACGCAATGATATAATATTTGAACAATCTACAACCCAATGATATGGAGAAACTTGATTTTTTGTGATTTTTTCTTCATTTCTATGATTTTCATAATAGTTTGAGGGTTTTTTCTTACTTCCCATATGATAATCTTATTAAAATATTTGGACAATTTCTCTATTATCTACTTGCATTTTTACTTTATGAGGACATATTAGAAGGTCATGGTAGATTTTTTCTTTTGTTTGTTAGTTTTTCTATGATATGTGGGACTAACTTATGGCTAAGAAACCGAGACTTACGGGCATCTAAGTCATCAAAATCACTCGAGGGCCACACCAACCCTTAACATGGCTAGATTTTTTGTCCCCGCAGGTTTTGAACCAGTGACTTTAACATTATGGAGTGCCTTAACAACTCACTCTGTCACTGAGTATCCTACACCTCAGGAACAAGGTCATAGTAGAATTTATGTACTTCACTTATTGTATTAAATAATTATTCTTGATTGTTTTTCAGTTGGGTGTTTATAACAAGAGTCTTTTCTTTAAAAAATTCAGAATCTTTTCCTTCGATTTGAACTTTGATTTGTTGAATACTAATAGAATCTCTAGTTAAATACTAATGGAAGTTGGTAAAGTATGCAATTGTTGTTGAAAACTAATGGAAGTAGGTAGAGTATGGAAGTTCAAGTGGACACTTTACCCATATGAAACAATGAAATATTTGAGAAGAGTATTGACTTAAGGGTTATTTAAATGTTAAATTTAATAAAAGTGTTGGGAAAAGTGGATAAAATTTAATGTTATAAAATTAATCATTGTAATTATTAAATAAAGAATTTAAAGAAAAGAATTAGAAGTCCTAGAAAAATGATAATATGATTAAATCAATGATGCTAGAAGTATATAAAAAGATGATTAATTATTTGCTAAGAAAAAAATAAAGACTACATTATTTAGATGAAAAAAGGGGATTGAATACAATAAGAATAATTATAATTATAATCTTATTTATATAAAAAAAAATTATAGATTAAATTAATGGTATTAAAAGTATATAAAAAATGATTAATTAAAATAATTAATAATTAAAGGTAAGCTAATGATGAAACAATTAAAGTGAAAAAAAAAGATTAAATACATTTAGGGAAAAATCATAGTTGAAAGGAACTAGAGTATTTCATAACTAACTTTGGAATACTCATACCAAAGTTAGTTATGGAATATGACATGCATTAAGTTAATTGATCAATAATAACCACTTTTTCTTTAGGTGAAACATGGACCCTAAATATCGAAGACACATTAACTGTCATTGCATAGAACCAAATATGAGTTAATAAAATATTACAATCTAAATGGGATTCATTTGCTTCAACATCAATTGAAACAATCCTTATAACTCAATAAGAAAGGTGGTAATGATTCCATCAGGATTAAAAGTATGGCCAATGAATTCTTTCAGCATGTATTCAATTAAAAAATCTCCAGAGAAGCTGAGGCTCTCAAAAATGACAAAGACGTGACGCAAGTGGAGGATCCTTCATCAACAACACATCTAAAAATGTTGGTCCCAAGTGAAGTCGCTTCGATTTGGAAAGCTATATGGTGGAGAAGCCTAATTTGACTATTTTTTTTGTAGTCAAAAACACTTTACACTACACAGGGAAACTTTGAAGGACCTATGTAGAGTAATAGCACTCACACTAAAGCAACGAGGAAAGTGAAGACAAAATTAAATAGAAAATAATCAATGAAAATCACATAGTACACAAAAATTTTACCATGGAAACCCTTGATCGAGAAAACAAACATTCCTTCAGTGACTTCCACTCTCTTGTTGTCCTATTGATTCATACAATAAAGAGTTACATGAATAACCTTGATGCACACCTAACACATAATCATCATCCTACTCTCTTGCTCTTACACAAGAGCAACCTTGCATCCAATTCGACTTACATCTACATGAACATTACATACCTCTTATAGTATTACATGAACGTTACATAACTCTTACAATATTACATACCTATCACTAAGAGTAACCTTTTATAGTATTAAAACATGCCATATTCATAGGATTTAATACATACAAAACCCTAATTCATGGTTCCCAAAAACGGTTATAGATCCATCTAGATGATTGGCTGCAATCTCATGAACCTCGGGTTTTTGTTATAGTTGACATCTAGTCAGCTACTAGTCAACCATATTTCAACCTTCTATTGACCTCTAGTTGGCTTTCGTTTTCGATCCAACCTCCAACTTAACGAGACCATCAAATTGAAATAAACATCTAGTCAAACATTCTCCTACTTGATCCACCTCAAATAACCAGTCGATTTGCTATGTTTTCACTACAAAAAATATAATAACCCAACATTCTCCCACTTGTTGCCTTGTTTCGTGAAATAGAAGAACCCAAAATTTCATTCACTGACCTAGGGTAGGAATGCATATTGATTCTCCACATTCAGAACTTTACAACACTCATAGACTTGATCAAAAAGCCTTTTATGTTTTCTAAAGTGTCTACCTTTTCAACCAACACATTCTTCCTTTACACCATGTCTCTCATGAAATGGTATTATACATCAATATAATTCATGCTAGAATGGTAGGATGGGTGTTGGGGCTCATAAATGTCCTATTCTCATCCACCTTTCCCTTCATCATTCTTCACATTTCATCGCCCCATTAACCTTTCACGATATCATTTCCATAAATATACTTGGGTTTCACCTTATTGTTCTCCACTTTATTCATTTTAGTATTAAAAGGGAATTTGTGATTAAATGTTAGAAAATTGACATGTTTTCATATATATCTCAAATATGTGTGAGCTTTGTAATGTGTAGGAATATGTGAAGGATTAATTCAAAGGACTTCTCGAATACTTCCTCCACCATTTCAATATTTGAGGAGATAATTCAAGACCATTCCAAGGAGAAGATCATGGAGATTTGGTTGGAATATCTTTTCTAAGATATATGAGAGATATGTGTGAAGATTTGAAGGGATTATATTTTGTAATAATGGGAAATAGGTTGAGAGAAAAGTGGATCTGTAATAATGAGATGGTTATCTTATCTTCAAGGCTCTTATGTATAAAAGAGAGTGCTCTCTCATCATGAGAATTCAATTAGGAGCAATTAGAATTCAATCAGTTGTAAGTAGAGAATTAGAGTAGTCATTAATGGTAGTCATTAGGATTCGAAAGAGAAAGGGATTCTTAGCTTTCATTCATGGTTTTGGTTTTCATGCTTTTATTATTTTGTTATGAAGATTGATTTGGTTATTGTAATAGAAGATTGCTTCATTGGCGTGAGCTCACATATGTTGTTGTGTTATTTAACTCTTCACATGTTGTACTTGCTTTTCCTTCATGTCGTTCTCCATTTCTAGATTAATTCCTTGACGCAATTTCTCATTCCTAGATTAATTTTATTTACGCAACTAGATTAATTCAATTCCAAGTCGTGTGTTAGATTAATGATTCTATTTCATTCATGTGTTAGATTAATGATTCAATTTCAGATGTATCGTAAACATTAGATTAGATTAGTTTCACTTCAATCTTTCATATAATTTGCTTGTGCTTCGCTAGTTTATGAACCCCGGGTTGACAAAATAGATAGTTGGGTAAATACTACAATGCACTTAATTCAACATTAGTTCGTCCCAATGTAACGACTGATGTTCCTTTTATTCTGATTGTTGTTCCTTTTGCAGGTCATGTTGTTCCTTTGAATAGAACAACTGTCGTTCCCTTTATGATTGTTGTTCCTTTACAGGTGTTGCATCTCTGGAGGTTCGGTATAAGGTAAGAACCTATGTAGGCGACAAGTAAAACGCTTGTGCCAACGCCTACCTTTGTTTGATGCATAGAGGTTGTTTTTAGGACATGTTTAGAGCCCAATATTTTGGCACCGTTGTCGGGGAAGCACGATGGATTGGAGTTTAGATTTCTTTTTCATGCAACTGTGATTAGACATGCTCCTAACTCTGAGGTGACATATGGGTAAGGACATGTAGCGTAGTGTAAATTTCAATTCCTGCAAGTGCGGTAATTTAAATTTATTTTTCATGCAAGTGTAGTTAGACATGCTCCTAACTCTGAGGTGACATATGGGTAAGGGCATGTAGGGTAGTGTAAATTTCAATTCCTGCAAGTGTGGTAGTTTAAATTTCTTTTTCATGCAAATGTAATTAGACATGCTCATAACTCTGAGGTGACATATGGGTAAGGACATGTAGGGTAGTGTAAATTTCAATTCTTGCAAGTGTGGTAGTTTAAATTTCTTTTTCATGCAAGTGTTATTAGACATGCTCCTAACTCTGAGGTGACATATGGGTAAGGACATGTAGGGTAGTGTACATTTCAATTCCTGCAAGTTAGTGTAAATTTCAATTCTGTAAGCGTGATCTACATGTGTTGGTTACAAGGGTCATAGAGCTACTTCAGTGTAGATTCCTCACTGTCCCTACCAACTATCAGGAACGTTTTAATTTCCGCAATTGTGAAGAGTAATTATTTTCCCTTTCAGTAAGAGTGCTTTTATTCAAGTTTTTTTTTATTTCAGTTTTGGGTGCAGTAAGAATCCTTTTTTTTAACATGGTTTAACAATGAGTTTAAGCTTGGAACAACTTACTTAGGTCCTAGCAAAAGTCGGGATCTCCTCTTCTCTGGAAGAGGAGATCTTGGAAGAGGAGATCTTGACAGTAGCCAGAAGCTTAATTACTCCCGCAGAGGTGAACAAAGAATCAACATACGAAGAATCCTGCATATTTAATAAAGAACAATTAGGTCAGAAGGAGGTCGAGGAGGACAGCAAGAAGCTGCAACATGATCTGAGTAAGAAACATTATGCCTACGAAATCCTGATGAAACGCTGGTTTCAAGAAAGTACTAGGTTAGTTCCACTTAGTTTTCCTCTTTATTTTGTTAATTTAGAACTTCAACAGCTAATTTTGCACGCCCATACATATTCTCGACTGTCAATTGCTAAATTGAAAGACAACATATTTTTATTACTATTACGTGCATGGGTACATTGGTTGTTTGATTACACATAACTAATTTCACATTTCTAATTAGCGTAGTGTAGGTAGGGTTTTATTTTCAATTTTTTTATTTTTTCTAGAATAAGTATGCTCTCCTCTGTGCTTCATGCGATCACAAGGATCAGAAAGTAGGATGACTAAATTGATTTTAGGAAGAATTTTAATTGTTGATGATGAAAAAATTGCCTAATATATTTTTCGTCTACAATTTTCCATAAGTTTGTTCCATTTGCTCACAATATTTTTTTTAATAAGTTTTGCATTGAATTTTTAAAAGTTCTTTATTTTATGAAAACATAAAAGGAAAAAAATATAATAAATTTGTGCCTCTATCCTTCGATTTGCAAACAAAACGATAAAACAAAAATTAAAAAGAATAAAAACACAAATCATAAAGAAAAAATGAAAAAATTAAACTGAAGATATCTCACAAGTCGGGATCTGGGTTCTTGTGATTTTTGGATTGGAAGTGCATGATGTTATGATAAAAATACCCAGTAAATTTCATCCCAATATAATGCACAAGTTTCGAGAAAATCAAGATAGTCACCTTCAGCCATTTTTCATTTTTCTCGAAATTCGTGATGTGGATATGGCTGATTTTTGGCGTGTAAAAGCATTTGGACTATAGGAACCTGCCTATAAAATTTCATCTAATCCCAATTCGCCATTTGTGAGAAAATTGCATTTGACTCCCTGTAAATACACCCCTATAGCAACTTGCAAACAAAACAATATATCATAAATTCTAAATGCAGAGAACAAAGGCAGGTCTAAGGTTCTATTTTTCTGACTAGCATGTCCTCATCAGGGAATCAAAGATGAAGGCAGTCAATCAATAACTCGGTTTCAGCTAGCCTTCACTAGCAAGGGACTCTAATTTATTTGATCAGAATGAAATTGTTTATCTGTGCATGAACATTTGCTTGTATATTACTCGCGTGCTATAATTAAAATGAAGAGAACAATGTTGAAGGAGATATGCAACGTTCACCCATCCGAATGAATCCACACCTAGAGTTGGAGATGCTTGTTAAATTCGGTTGAATACAATTGCACGCGATTGGTACGCAGATCGAATGACATATTTGGATGAGATGAAGGTGCACTCTCCAACAACCTTGCTGGAATAACTGATTAAAAGAAATGAGCAGGTAAATTCATGTTGAGAGGGATCGACCAGGTAAGCAGATCCATTTTTTTCTCAACATATCCCCTGAAATCCATTTTTAGATTCATATTCGACCGAACAAAGAATTTTTGCCGGAGGTTGCCAGATTAAATCCCATTTTCGCTGATTTCGTATTAATTTGATTTGCAACATATTCTTGCTAATCTATATTTAATCAAACGCGATCCTTTGAAGGAGATAAAACTATTATTTTAATTGTCCCATATATATTTGTTTTTATTCAAGCGGCCCACATTTTTATATCTGGATTTTGAAGAAGAGATAATTGAAGTTGGTTGTGTGATACTGGCATTTATCTCACAGTTTTGTTGTTGGCAATCGATCAAGATTTTTCGGCAATATTATTTCTAAACCTTCACGCTATATCAGGGCGACAGTTCTAACCATGTGCAACAGGTCATTTTCTTATATGCCAATGTTCTTTCTGCTGGGCTACCTCGAGGATGGCAGGGTGGAGCGATGATTGTTTGTGTTTGGATTCTTGGGCAATTGGTTTTGATTGCCAACATTGGAGATGCAAAGGTTGTCCTTGCAAGGTCAACTACTAATAATGATCAGAAGAGTTCAGAAAATTCCAATTGCAGTTGGAAAGCTATTGTTGTAACCAGGGAATGCAACACTTGATCCATTATGGCAAGGATTGAGTAGTTGTATACATGAAATAGAACTGCGATTGGGAAATATTTCTAATTTCTTTGCTGCATCAAGCAGGAATGCTGCAGCAACATCCATGGCACCACCTCTTCCTCCTGGTACACAAAGGGTTTTGTTGTTTATAGAGGCGTTTTTTGTTTTATGTGAGAAGTTGCAGCTAGGGAACACTGTTGTGCAACATGATCATAATGATTCTAGTGTGAGTGATGCTACACAATATAGAAGATCAGAGGCAGGTATAACATTTGTAAAGTTTGCTGAAAAGAATCGATGGCTTCTGAATGCTTTTGTGCGGCAGAATCTAGGGTWATTAGAGTAGTCTCTTTCTCTTATGCACAAGACACCTCGTTTAATTGACTTTGACCACAAACGATCATTTTTTCTCTCTCGGATTAGACAACAGCATGAGCAACACAACTATAATCCACTCCATATTTGTGTTCTTCAAACATATGTCTTAGAATATTCTTACAATCAATTACGAATGCGCTCGGTAGATGACATTAAAGGGTGCTTGACTGTACAGTCTCAAAGAGGGGAGGGCATTGATGCTAGTGCTTTAACAAGAGAATGGTACAAACTATTGTCCAGGGTGATATTTGACAAAGGAGCATTGTTATTCACAACTGTTGGGGATCAGTCAACGTAAAGAAATTTATCATCAAGAGCATGCCAGGATTAAAAGATGATACAAACTTTATGCCTTCGGTTTTATGCATTACAGTGTGTGAGCTGGTTGGAGGAAAGGAAAATTTCTCCATGCATGTTTACTGTGCCATCGCAATGGTTGAAACAATCTGTGTAATAAATTGCGAGTTGTCATGCCTGAAGAAAATGCTAATGATCCTGCCAACATGAATGCTAATTGTTGGGAATCCATGGTTATTCTGGTGGGTGGTGCTCTAATCGTGCATGCATTCAACCATATTACTATGGACGTAGACTTCACCATGTCCTTGAAGGTGGACTGCCATGTCCTTGAAGGTGGACTAGAAGAGGATTGTGAGGACAGTTGGCGATTTGGGTAGAGCAGTGGGCTCTCTGGTGACTTCAACAAGAGACGATATTGGTCAAATGGAGTATTCATGGTGGCTTGCTAGTGCAGGTATTCTTTTATTTGTTTTTTTTTAATTATTTGTTTGAATTTTCTTTTATTTGTTTTAAATTATTTGTTTGTTTGTTTGATTTGTTTTTGTTTGTTTTTTTTTGTTTGATTGATTTAAATTATCTTTTTATGTTTTTGTTTGTTTGATTTAAATTATAAAATGATTAAAAAAAAAAAATTGTTTGATTAATTATAAAACAATTATAATAACAAATAAATATAAATAAAAAAAATTGTTTTATTATAAATAAATTCCTTTTTTTTGGTTTGTTTATTATAAAAAAATGTTTTTATTTCTTTATATATATATATATATGTAAATAAAAATTAGGTGAAATATAATTAAATAAAAAAAATTATATAAAAATAAAAAAATAAATTAAAAATTAAAAATTAAAAATAAAAATAAAAATCAGAATAATTAAAACAACAAAAACAAATAACATTGCAAATGGACGTTTTTATAAATTCCTGAAAACAAATGGAAACATGTTTTTGCACTTTTACGCTAAGCAAGCATTCAACGATTACACAAGTGCGCACAATGCCCACGACAAGAGGTATAAAACACATTTTATTTACTTTGTCACATTTGTCCTTCTTTCTGCATGACATATTTTCAAACATCTTACAAGTTTTCATGTAGGATTTGTACTGATTTTTTTTTAGGCGCGCGACCGATCACATCTTGCTGCTAAAGTTATTTTCAAAAATCAAAACAAAAAAAAACTCTTGAAAAATACATGGCTTGTTGACTGCTTGAAGGAGTTGATTCTCATCTTACACATCATGGTGTTTGCAGTTACACATAAACCCATTCATAAAACCATTTTTGCCACGAATGTCTTCCTCTAGTTCTCCTCAAAGCAGATTGTTCATCCCTGTGTTGAAGCCCATCTTCCATTGACTTATCCTTCATGACTTTGCACACACCTATCTTTCTAAGTCACATACATCTTCTTAGTTTTTTTCAGTTTTCCTTGTCAATAAAACTATCCATCTCCCTTTCCATGACTACATTGCCTTCCCATAAAGACTGTTACTACTAGGATCTTTTCATTTTTAGTCCTACCACTCTTTCTATTTGAACTCATGTTGACTGATGTGGGATTCCTTAAGGCCCACCTTTCAACAAGTCTTGCCCCATCGACCTCAACACCTTATCTGGGATATAGACTAGAGTCCATTTTGAGTACTTGGAGGCTTGCATGCCCTAATGGCAAGTTCTCTCACTGACAATCATGGGAATACATCAATGTCCCTTGATCATCAAATCTTGCAAGTGGCATGACATCAGCTCATTCATTCGCGCTTCACCAGATGTACTTGGGTACCTTAGCACTCATTGACATCAATGGTGAGTTGCATCGCATTGGTTAACAACATTCATCATTGGTTGGTAATCCAATGATTTATTTTCATGCTCGACATCGACACATTCATTCGCATGATTAGAATTGTACCATCAGGTTTAGCAGCGGGTGAAGACTATACACTTTTCATGACTCTATCAATAGTTACAACAGCATGACTTCATCCATATGAGACTACCAGAGTTCCACTTTCATACTTTCTCTTTTCCATGGTGCATTCAGTAGTAGTTCATAGTCCTCCACTTCACATTCTCTGATACAGCAGATAGCATTCATAGCTACAATAGTAGTCACTTTCCATATTATCCTCCAGCAGTGACATCTTCCATGATCTAGCAGTCACATCATCCATATTCCTATTGCATAGTTCATCAGCATTTTGGGTAAGTGGAGGTATGTTATTTTGTAAACTTTAATCATGTAATTCCTCAACTGCTAGCAATGAATAATTTGGAAAATTCCCTCATTAAGTTCCCTTTCCTTTTTCACTTCTACAACTTATGCCATGTTGCATGAGGACATGCAACAAGTTAAGTTGGGGGGTAGGGGAGTTTATTCACTATCATCACTCCTTTTTTCCACTACCATCATTCCATTTTTCATTTCACTTACTAGTTATGAACATTTCTTTTCCAACATTTCTTTTCCAACAATACTCCGTTGCACTTTACTTCATAAGCATTGTTATACATATTGGCATGATTCACAGATATACAAAAAAAAATGGGGGATTTATTATGCTCAGTGATGTTTTCCTTATGCACATTGATAGCATACATTTTCTAGTAAGAATATGGGCAAATTATTATCATAACAACAAGAGAACAAATAGTGAAATGAATGTTGTTAACACAAGAACCAACATTCTTTATATTCATGGTTGTCACACAAGAATCAACCATAAGAAAAATGTCAGTTGTTACTCATGTAAATCCCATCCTGGAAAACATTCATTATCATCACTCAAAGTCAACATTCAGATTCCAAAATTTCTTGAGAAGATCCATGCATGGTTGCATGGGGACATGCAACAAGTTAAGTTGGGGGGTATGTTGGTGCTCAGAAATGTCCTATTCTCATCCACCTTTCCCTTCATCATTATTCACATTTCATCGCCCCATTAACCTTTCACGATATCATTTCCATAAATATACTTTGGTTTCACCTTATTGTTCTCCACTTTATTCATTTTAGGATTAAAAGGGAATTTTTGATTAAATGTTAGAAAATTGACATGTTTTCATATATATCTCAAATATGTGTGAGCTTTGTAATGTGTAAGAATATGTGAAGGATTAATTCAAAGGACTTCTCGAATACTTCCTCCACCATTTCAATATTTGAGGAGATAATTCAAGCCCATTCCAAGGAGAAGATCATGGAGATTTGGTCGGAATATATTTTCTAAGATATATGAGATATATGTGTGAGGATTTGAAGGGATTATATTTTGTAATAATGGGAAATAGGTTGAGAGAAAATTGGATATGTAATAATGAGATGGTTATCTTATCTTCAAGGCTCTCATGTATAAAAGAGAGTTCTCTCTCTTCATGAGAATTCAATTAGGAGCAATTAGAATTCAATTAGTTGTAAGTAGAGAATTAGAGAATTCATTAATGGTAGTCATTAGGATTCGAAAGAGAAATGGATTCTTAGCTTTGATTCATGGTTTTGGTTTTCATGCTTTTATTATTTTGTTATGAAGATTGATTTGGTTATTGTAATAGAAGATTGCTTCATTGGCGTGAGCACACATATGTTGTTGTGTTATTTAACTCTTCACATGTTGTACTTGCTTCTCCTTCATGTAGTTCTCCGTTTCTAGATTAATTCCTTCACGCAATTTATCATTCCTAGATTAATTTCATTTACGCAACTAGATTAATTCAATTCCAAGTCATGTGTTAGATTAATGATTCTATTTCAGTCGTGTGTTAGATTAATGATTCAATTTCAGTTTTAGCTTAAACATTAGATTAGATTAGTCCCACTTCAATCTTGCATATACTTTGTGTGTGCTTCGTCAGTTTACGAACCATAGGTTGACAAATTAGATAGTTGGGTAAATACTACAATGCAATTAATTCAACATTAGTTCAGCCCAATGTAACGACTGTTGTTCCTTTTTTTCTTATTGTTGTTCCTTTTGTAGGTCGTGTTGTTCCTTTAAATAGAACAACTGTCATTCCCTTTACGATTATTGTTCCTTTACAGGTGTTCCTTTACATTTGAATAGAAAAACGTTTGTGCCAGCACCTACCTTTGATTGATGCATAGAGGTTGTTTTTAGGACATCTTTAGAACCCAACAATGGGTTATCTGCTAAGTAAATTGCACTTTGAGTGTCACAATTTATCTTCATACCATGTTTCTCAAACTCAATACATGAGCATAGTTGATGCAACTATACATATTCTTTGCTTGCATGAGTGACTGTCATTTATTTCACTTATGTTATTAACAAAGCTACAATTTCTTGTCTCTTACTCATCCAACCGATTGCTCCATGGAACAAATTGAACACATATCCATTTCTCGACCTTATTCGATCAAGATCTCTAGCCCAATTGGCATCAACAAAGCCGTGTACATTCACTTCTATATTAGTTTCAGGTTTCCTTTAGTAATGTTGATTTTTCTAATTCCCATATCTAATAAATACTACCTTATGATTTCAAATAGATTTTAATGTTGTTGTTATCATATAATAATTACACATTGAAAAATTCAACTGAAATAAAATTGCAGCAGAAATAACAGAATCATAGAGAAATATCCATGCACAATAGAAACAAGATTTATCCCGAGAACACCCAAAATCGGGAGAAAAACCTAGCAAAATTTTCTCTAGAAGAAATTTAATCCAAGTTCACAAATACATCACAAGATATATGAAGAGACCCAATGAAAGATAAGTTCTCCTAGTATGAGGAAGTTACTTCAAATATGACAAACCACTAGACAAAGATAGCACAACGAGTAGCTGCAATTGGAAACTAACAACTGGCACCGCAACTAGCAACTGGCATGAAGCAACTGCGCAATGCACACTAGAAGAGGAGAGCTGATGTGATGTGTAATAATGAAATGAGCTTACCTTTATTTATACTATTCAAGTCACCTTATTTTACTGGCAGGGACGACTTGTCATTTTTTTTTTTTTTTAACTTTATTTTATTTCTTTTGTTTCATTTACAAATGTTCCAATGGGATGACTTGGTATTCTTGTCATTTATTTCTTTCTAGTGCATTCCAAGGTCTTCTATAATGGTTTCTTTATATTTTTTTATGAATAATGACTTTCCTAAGTTGAAAATATTCAACACTCCCTCTCAACGAGGGAGACATTCTCCATACTTGGATTTCTTCTATGATAAAAAAGTTTCTTCATGAGCCATATTGATGACTCATCTCCACACAAATTTTTCTAGCACCTCACGTCTCAATGAAGACCACATCTATACCATTCACCTCCATAAGTACACCCTTGTGAGTGAATTTAACCATAGTTAAACCCCTGTGAGTTAATCTTCCATTCTCCATTGGTTAAACTACCAATCCTTGGATAATGACATCCGATGCTATCTAACACATGGAAGAACCTCAAGCACCTGAAGTCCACAGCTAAAATCATGCAAGTAATGGATATGCCTAGGCCCATTTACCCTGGAATTAATTGTATCCTTTTCCCTAGGATTTATCTGGGAGAAGCTCTACCCAATTATTACCTCGGCCACTCACCACCACAAGTACACCCTTGTGAGTAAGTTTCACTTACATGTAAACTCCAACAAGTGAATTTGTCACTCTCCACTAGTTAAAATACCAATGTTGGGATAATGACTCCCTATGCAACCACACACTGAAGGAACACTAGAACCTCGAGCCTTATGTCCTTCAAAGACTATGCATGGTCCATTCACCACTAGCACACCCCTATGAGTGAAAGTCTACTCGATGCTTCCTCATGGAGAACCATAAACACCTAGAGTCCTTTTTCCTTCCAATATTGCATCTGGTCCATTCTCCGTTGGTCAAATAACCATGGACAATATTGTGAGAATGTATTCCCGATGTTTCTCAAACATCAACACTCCCTCTCAGCGAGGGAGAAATTTTTCATCACGTCAAGCTTGTCCTTGAAGTAAACAAACTTTGTTTTGGACAAAAGCTTGGTGAGAATGTTCATTATCTGCTCATTTGTGGATATGTGTCAAAGCTTCACTACTTCCTTCTTCATCATTTCTTGAATGAAGTGATATTTGATCTCAATCTCCTGATCAAATAATCTCGTAAGAATTTTTCGAAGCCACACTGCTTCATGAATTGCGACACTAGATGCAATATACTCTCTCTGAACTTTGGCTCCTTGTAAGCTAGTACTTGGTGGGGCCACCTCCCTCACCACTGGTGGAGCGACCTACTTCTCCTCATAATTGTGACTCTATTTAACTCAAGAAATTCTCAGATCGTTTTCTCCCCCTAAAATTATCACTTGGAAATGCATGATTATTTGCATCCTGCAAAGTGTCACCAATCCATGTTGGCCTCTTCCTAGTCACTCCAACATATCTAGGTAGATCTATTGGCCCTGTTGTCTCAATTGAGTCCTCCTGATAGTATGAAGGATGAGAAACTTGACTAGAAGGATCTATATGGTAATCCTTTGGAGCCTCCTGATCCTCACTATCAATATCCATATGAGACACTTTGTATCCCACAAAAGTACCTTTATTTTCAGAAGGTTCTAACTTCATCCTCTTCTCCTTTGGTACAACTCCATGTCTTTACAGTATGCTATGTGTCTCAAACTAGAGACCATCTAACCTGTTTTCACCTGCAACCGTCATTATATATCCCTCTTAGAGTTATCACCTGTGACCTACCTAGAACAATAACAATAACAAGAAAAATGACATGAGAAATAAAAATGACATGAACAAGAACAATCATCATTGTAAATCCATCTCAGAGCTATCACCTATGACCTACCTGTAACAAGAGAAAAAAAAAACAAACATATCCATGATAACCTCCATGGAATTTAACCTTGTTCATTGGGTTACTAGGCTAGAGAAGAGATTAATTCATCTTTCAAAAAGGTGAATCATATTAACCAGTGAGCATTTACATAATGATCATCGTACCAACAATATTCAAGTGTTACTACACATTTGAAAGAAAAAGTACACAACATTAATGGACCTCTAAATATTGTTGTCCCAGTTACAACATTTACTTAAGATGCAATAATATAAAATATCAAATATGCAAACCTAGAGTCTTGATGTTGTTCCATTTGACTTTGAATTGTCATACATTGTTAGAGACATCACCATTGATGCCTGCAAGTCTTAGACAATACACCATCAATACATGAAGAAATAAAAAAATATGAAATAAAAGGTTCAATGTCCAAGAAAATGTCAATAATACTGAAAAAACTAAAATTTCAACTTTAACAAAAATGTCAGTCTTAGAGAACCACTAGGTGTTCTAGGGAAAGGTTAGTTCCTCTGTGGTAAAATTTGTCCCAACGACTTGCAATGAATTATCAACAATCTTGACAAGTGCAGATATATGCAGTGGAAGAAAAATTGTGTAGCTGCAAATTTGATTCAGGTGGATATCGATGTCCACCCACCTATTCCAACTGGCTTAAAATAGTCTTCTCACAAATTATTATTTTTAGCAGTTTTTTAGTTCCTAAACTTATGGGGCCATTTTGAGGGACTAATTAAAGTTTTTTCGGGATAGAACACCTCAATGGTAGTATAAGTCTATGATTGAGCCCCCAAAATGAATCTCCTCTATGATACCTTTCCAACGATCTATCGTGCACCCCAAATAGAGATCATATGCCAAATTTACACCCCCAGGAAGTTGATACACCAAACTACCCAAAATGGAGTCCACAAAATTGTTTGCTTCTCATCTTCTAGGGTTAGGGTTTTGGATTTTCTTTATGTTAAAAAGGCCTTTAGAGCCTCATTATAATCATATTCTTGCAAATGTGAGTAGCTGTCACATCTCTTCTCAAAGATAAGCTGCCACCATTCTAGCGAGTCTTTCACTCTATACTTTTACAGTCTTGTACATTCCTCTCATTAATAGAAATTATGTATTAATGTATCTCTATGTTTATTGTTATATATCTGATAAATCTCTTTTATGTTATTGGATATATGATATATCTCTGTACATTTATTTATTATATCTTCGCTCTCATTTCATGTTGAAAATAATATGGATCGGTGGTGTTAGAGCAGGCTGCTCTTGATCGTTATTTTTCAGTGCATCTCCCTGACAAGGTATGATTATATAAATTTGGGTCTCTAGCTTGTATCTCTTGAGGAAAATCGCTCTCGTATGCCCAAGAAACCCTCCATGGTAGAAGAAAATAAAAATGATAGAGCAGACGATTCTATTAATATGTTGCTTGAGCAAGCTCTCACATGACAGAGGGACAAAATGATGGATAATGTTTCCAACATCCTTCAATGTCTGTCGATAAAAAACACCACATATTCATCAAGTGACCACTTTTGAGGCACCTCACCTTTCAAGGTAGAAGTTAACTTTGATATTCGCATATTTGAAGGACAGATAGGTGAGAATGCCCTAGAAAAATGGTGAAATCTTCTAGAAAGTTATTTCTCTGTTCAAAATTTCTCTGATAGGTAAAATATCACCTTAGCACTTCTTAACGCTCTACCCCATGTCAAACATTAGTGGGAAACTTACTAGGAGAAAAGTTCCATAGAGGAGTCTAGAATATATGGGGTCAAGCCCACTTGGGATTTTTTTGTGGATGTGGTCAAGGAACAATATTACCCTATTGGTAAATATGATGACCAATACATGAGATGGACCACACTGCATCAAGAAAGGGTCCAAGAAGTGTTAGATTTCACCAATACCTTCCATACCTTGTGCACCAACCTGGGTATCAAAGATTTTGAGTGGCATTTGGTTCTGAAATATTGTGGGGCTCTACACAGATACATCCAAATTGAAATGGATTTTTTGTACATCTCATCACTGGGTGTTGCTTATCGATATGCTTTTAAAATCAATCAGAAATTGAAGCACCAAAACAAACAATAGTTTGGGTTTGCAAATCCGCAACAACCAAAGCATGATAAAGATATCCCTAACAAACAAAATTCTAAAAACTAGTCCAAGACACAGGAAAAGAAGGGTAACAAAAATAAAAAGAAGGACACAGGAAAGTGGTGTGATTTCCACAAAATCCCCTGGCACAACACCGATGAATGTTTCTCAAAATAGTGATTGATGGTCGAGATCAAAGAAAAGGATCTGAACCCTAATTCGGAATTTGATTCAGAAAATATTGGTAGAAGACAAATCATCGACGTAGATCCCACTGTTATTGTCATGACTGCAAAAATTCAACTAGAGGAACCAATAGATCTTGAATAGGGGGAGTGACTTTTTCATTGACATACATTGGTGAAGGGGGCCTCGTTGCATTTTATTGGTTATGGTGGAATCCAAAAGAACCTCATCTTAGAAGAGGTCATTAAACAGTTAGATTGTCGACAACACCACACCTGCAACCATAAAACAACGGGTGGCTTCACTAGGGACGAGATCTCTGTGTCAACCAACAGTGTCGATTGTCATACGCCATACATCCCTTCAAGGATGAGGTATTATGTGATGTTTCCTCATTGGATGTATGTGATGTTCTTTTGGGCCAGCCCTATATGTGGAAACATCATGTCATTTATGAGTCTCGACCCTGTAGTGTCATTGTTACTATGGGGGGTCGTCTCTATAGGATATTAGAGGTAGCTCTAACTATTGTCCCACCTAAATAGTGTCGCAAGGTAGTATCTCACACTACAAAATTCAGCTTCTTTAGAGTATATTCAAATGGTGAAAAGAATAACATCGTAACCACTACAGCCTTAGTCCAAGCACCTTCGATCCAACAGAAGTAGGTCGACAAGATCGCAGCAAAACATAAATATTCCTTTTTCACAAAGGCATCTCATGTAGTGAGACTGGTTAAAAAGTTCCAACCCTTCCATCCACAATTTCATGACAACCTTCAACAAGATAAGAAGCGCAACTTTTCCAGCAAGGAAAGGAGCTCATCAAGATGCAGATTCAGTAAACGCTTTTCCCTCTCCCCGGGGAACTCAATGCAATGAATACCATTTATTCATAAGGAGGGATGATTGATATATGTGGATATCGGTGGCCAACCACCTAATCCAACTAGCTCAAAACAGTCTTCTGGAAATTTACTATGTTTAGCAATTTTTTAGTTTCTAAACTTTCAGGGCGATTTTGAGGGCCTAAATGAAGTTTTTTCAAGATCGAGTACTGCAATGATATCCAAAGTATCTCTTTGAGCCTGGAAAATTAATCTCATCATCGATACATTTCCAACAATCTATCATGCACCCAAAACAAAGATTGTATGCCAAAGTTATTTCCCCGGGAAGTTGATACACCAAGCTACTCAAAACGGAGTCCATAAAACTATTGGCTTTTCATCTTCAGGGGTTAGGGTTTTGTATTTTATTTGTGTTAAAAAGGCCTTGCACCCTCATTGTAACATCATATTGTTTTTAATGTGAGTAGTTTTCACATCTCTTCTCAGAGATAAGATGCAACCATTATAGCGAGTCTTTCACTTTGTATTTTTACAATCTTATACATTTCGCTCATTAATAGAAATTGTGTATTATTGTGTCTCTATGTTTATGGTTCTATATATGATAAATATATTTTATATTATTGTGTATCTGATATATATCTATACATTTATTTATTATATCTCCTCTCTCATTTCGTGCCCAAAACAATCCGGATCAAAATTTGAGACTGTGTAGCAGAAAATATTAACTAAGTTCTGATACCATGTTGATTTTTCTAATTTCCAGATCTGATAATTATTACCTTATGATTTCAAATAGATTTTAATGCCATTGTTATCATAGAATAATTACACACTGAAAAATTCAACTGAAATAAAATTTCAATGGAAATAAAAGAATCATAGAGAGATAGCCATGCACAATAGACACAAGATTTATCCTGGGAAAACCTGAACTCGAGAGAAAACCCCCCAAAAAAATTCTCTAGAATAAATTTAATTCAATTTCATAAATACATCACCATATATATGAAGATACCCAACACAAGATAACTTTTCCCTAGTATGAGGAAGACCCCTCAAAGATGGTGAACCACTAGATAAAGATAACACAACGTGTAACTGCAACAGGCAACTAACACTGGCACTGCGAATGGAAAATGGCATGAATAAACAAGCCAATGTGCACTAGGAGATGAGATCTTATGATATGTGTAATAATGAAATGAACTTTCCTTTATTTATACTAGTCAAGTCACATTATTTTACTGGCAGGGCCGACTTGTCATTTTTTGTCTTTTAACTTTATTTTATTTCTTTAGTTGCCTTTACAAATTTTCCAATGGGCTGACTTGGTCTTCTTGTCATTTATTTTTTTCTAGTGCATTTCAAGGCCTTCTATAATAGCTTCTTTGTATTTTTTTATGGAGAATGACTACTCAAAGTTGCAAAACTTCAACATGTAAGAGATTTCATACTTTGTTGTGCAATGCAAGTACTTGAAGACTCTATCAATAGTAGTCTAGTGTTTTTTCCCAAGTTTCAACATGTACCTTCTCAATACTCCCATTACATGAGAAATATCTGGTGTATTGCATACCATTGTATACATCATACTACCAACAACACTAGCATAGTGAACACATGCAATGTCCTCTATTTCATCTTGTGTCTTTGGACACTATTCAGTTGTTAGTTTTTCCCCCACATGAATTGGTATCTTGACTAGTTTTCAATCCTACATGTTGAAATGCTTCAAGATTGTTTCAATATACTTTATTTGGTTTAACCAAATTTCATAACTATCAGATCTCTCTTGATCCCCATTCCCAAAATGAAGTTCGAAACCCCAAGATCCTTCATGTCAAACTTGGAGGATATATGCATATTCACCTCATTTATAGCTTCCATGTTGTTTCCAACCAACAACATGGAATTGACATAAACAACTACATATATGAAACATGCATCTTCTTTCTTTGAACAGACATAGTGATCAACCTTGCTTCTTACAAATCCCAAAATAAGGATGTATGTGTCAAAATTATGGTACCACATTCTTGGTGATTGCTTTAGACCATAAAGGGATAATTTCAACTTGCACACCATCTCATTGTTACCACTTTTATACAAATCCATCGGGATATTTCATGTATATTTCTTGTTCCAAGTCCCCATGTAGGAACATTATCTTCACATCCATTTTGTCTATGTCAAGATCAAATGATGCATCCAAGGACATTAGTACTCTAATGGAATTCAATTTTGCAATTGGACATTAAATCTCACCAAAGTTGACTCCCTCGACTTAGGAATACCCTTTCGCCACCAGTTGAGATTTGAACTTCTTGACTTGACCTACTACGTTCAAAATTTTTCTTGAAAACCCACTTTCTACCAATTGGTTTCATTCCATTAGATAGCTCAACCAAATACCATGTCTTATTCATGTCCAAGGATTCCATTTCTTCGACCATGGCCTCCTTCCATATTTTACCCTATATCGAGTTGGTTTCATCCATAAATGAATTTGGCTCATCATCAATGGTAGATAACAGAAATGCATAATGAAATCATGTGAAATATACATTTTAGCTAGTTTCCTTACTCATTTAGACCTCCTTATAACCATAGTTTATTGTTCCACCTCTTCATATTATTCAATTGACTTGTATGAATCATGTTCTTCGTTCCTTATATGAAATAAAAACTTCTCTAGTTATTTCTTCATTTGAGCCTCTTCAATCCTAGAAGTTCCTCTAAATTCCTTGAATACCACTTCTCGAATATTAGTTATTTTTCTTGATACTAGATCCTACAACTTATATCCTTTAATTCCATCGTACCAAATGAAGATACACTTAATTGGATTGTTTTCCATCTTGTTCCTCTTTTCCTTGCAAACATCCACAAATGCATCACAACCAAAGACTATGATATGTGAAAGAGAAGGATTCTTACCAAACCATATCTCATGTGGAGTCAAGTCAACTAGCATTAATAAAGATCTATTTACTAAATATTGTACAGTGTCAAATACATTTTCCCAAAATTCTTATGCGAGTTGGACACTATTGAACATGCTCCTTGCATTTTCCATCAACATTCTATCCATTCTCTTGGAAACTCCATTCTGTTGTGGGGTATATGAAGTGGTATTTTAGAATTCTATGTGACATTGCTTGTAGAACTATTCGAACTCTTTACCATAGAATTCACCTTCATTTCCAATTCTCAACACCTTTATCTTTTTCTTTGTTTGGTTGTCCAAAATATATTTAAACTCTTTGAACTCATTAAAAGCCTCATATTTCTTCCTTAGTAAATATAGCCATGTCTTGCCAAAAAAATCATCTATGGAGTAAACATAATATAGAGATCCACCTAGTGATGGGATTGCTATAGTCCCAAGGATATCACTATGTATCAATTCTATGATCCATTTTTCCCTTGTAGCTCTATATGGGTATCTCATGTGATTTTTTCCATATATGAAATGTTCAAGAAAATCAATTTCTAAATTACAAACTAGAAAACCTTCAACCATACATTTGTTTTGCATAGCTCGACATCGTTTTTCCATAATATGTCCCATCCTCTAGTGCCATAACTGGTCAGGTCGACTAGATGAGGAAAAATGAAGTCAGTTAGTCAATTTGACTAGAGTTGAGTCAACTTGAGTTGCAATCAAGTAGGATTTCAATATAGCAATGTTATTTCACCCATACTAACCAACACTCCCCAATAGCTTTTAAAAGGTTCCAATCTGAATTCCTCTCATTAGGAACACCGCTCCCCTAACCATTTTGCACAAATCCTTATGAAATAAAGTGTGCACTCGGTTAGAAATAATAGGTATGATCATTTCACCATAGATAATATAAAAATGTTTTCACCAAAACATAGGCACAAAGGCCACCCCTGAGCACCTTAACCTTGACATGAAAAATAATTCTGGAAGCAAACCCTAGAACCATTAGCCAATCAAGAGAGCGTACTTTTGTCTAAGGTTAGGGTACCAAGAGAAGATAACCAAATACCAACTATAAATTCCAACCCATAACCAAATCACAAGTTACCACTTCTACAACTATAACTCTCCTTCAGTCATCCACACAACTTGTGCTTATGAAATTGTGAGAATGAGTGTGTCAAATGAGCTCTAGCACCCTCTTATCTATAGTCCTCCAAGTGACCTAGCTGGTCTGATGTCTACTTCTGGACGATAATAATTTAACATAAATTACTATCTTGAGGTTAATTATCTTCTCAGGTTATTTCCTAACCTTCTAGGGTTCCTCTTGCTTCCCAGAATATTCTAGTCTCATCAAAGGTTACACATAGAGGTTATTACCTCATGTAGATACCATAATATCAACACTCCCTCCTATATAAGGATATATTAAGGGAAATGGTCTTGTGAACAATATACCATTCAATTGATAGCCTCATCATAGCCACACATGTTATCTCATGATCAAATCATGAGCACCATCATCCCTATCCAACTAGATAGTCTCCATGGAAATCAAAACAAATCTATCCAATAGAACACAACTGTGTCTATTCATAGTAGTATACAACTACTATCTAGTGGTACCCAACCACTCCTAGTAGAATACTTCTACTAACCAGTAACACATAGTCACTACCATTGGAACATATCCACCATAATAGCATATAGCTATTGTCCATAGACAAACAATCTCTACTACAACCATATAATATGATATCAACCTTCATAAACAATATCATGATACAAACTAAGTCATCTGGGCCATTATTCCACTCACATATGTGATATTTGGAAGAGCATCTTCCATCAGAAAGTTAAACATCATCCATGCAATGTCTGGACTATTATTCTCAAGCATAGAAGAATAACTGTCCCTGATTTCTGAACCTATACCATTCACCTAACTTGACCATTCTTCTAGCACTAATAAGAGTTAAACCTAGAGAGAATGTGTTTTCCATAGGGAATGACTATCTCTAATTGTTGAACCTAGACCATTCACCTAACTGGGCCATTATTTTGGCACTAATCATAGTGCATCCTAGAGAGATTGAGTCTACCCTAGGGAGTGATTATCCAGACCATTTCCTATGGAAATAATTGTCTTACACCAACCTCCTATAATGAACCATTCTTCAAAAATTCTCACAACTGTGAACTTCAAAAGAATGACTGCCCGAAGAGGTAGACCATTCTTCTTGACCACTACTTAGAGTGACTGCCAAGAAGAATGATTGTCCTAGACCATTTCCCCGCACTATCCAAAAGGGGAATCATTGTCTATTATACATCATAAATCTATCGGACCATTTTCATTACAAAAATGACTATCTTCTTTGGAACATTTTCCGAATTGGAAAATTATTGTATGTCATAACTCTTGGGCCACTGTCTAGACTAGAAAGTGACTGCCCAACCTAGACCATTTTCCGAAATGGAAAATGACTTCCGATATATAAATAACATATCATTTCTCCCTCCCAAACTATGAGTAATAACTTCCATTTCAAATAATGAAGTCATCTCCACGAGTCCCATCTTTTCCCTTAAGTATGCAAACATTTCATCTTGGAAGTATTTGTTATCTTCTCATATGTGGAGATATATTAGAGAACCACTTCTCCCCTCTGGACTTTATCATGGAGAAAATAATGCTTAATCTCAATGTTCTTCAACCGGTCATGGAACAACGGGTTCTCTGAAATCTTGATACAACTCTGATTATCTCAATATTGTTGGTCACGATAATTTCTTATTAATTAAAAAATCAAGTGTTACATAAATTGTCAACCCAGGGAAGTCTGTTTATTTCAAAGGCAATCACACACTGTATATGCTCAATCTCAAAAGCAATCTAGAATTGTAGTAAAAGTACACTAATCACACCTTGCTTTGAACAGACTAAAGTTATAATTTAAATTATAGTAAAAGAAATCTATCTACTGCAGAGTTTTAAGATTCAAAAGGAAATAACTATCAGAAGAATCCTGGATTACATTAAGAAATAGCAACCTAGGAAAAAGGAACTTTTCAGCACACTGCAAAGAAGACTAACTATTCTGTAACAGAGAACATGACCCTATTCCCCAAAGCAGGAATCTTCAGCACTTGTCTCTGACTATAACACTTTCATAAACTCATCAAGAAGAATCACCAATTAGAATGATTAATAATTACCAAAGACTAACTATTCTGTAACAAAGAATAGGACCCTATTCCCCAAAACAGGAATCTTCAGCACCTGTCTCTGATTATCACACTTTCATAAACTCAAAATTACCAATCAAAATGATTAACAATTACCTATGAATGAATTGTATGAAAATAATGTAACAATAAGTGGAAACAGAGTTTCAGCAAAACAAAGTTTCAACAAAACAGAGTTTCAGCAAAACAGAGTTTTAACAAGGTATGAATAAAAACAATACTAACATACTACAAAAACTATTGGGTGAATCTTGTGAAGAAGGAGGGCCCTTTCCTTCTCACAAGATTCCCCAGAAATGAAACAAACTAAGAAGAAATGCTCAGAATGATTTTTTATTCATCTATCAAATGTGTCAAGTTACAATATCCACCGTGAACACGCTCCTTCTCTATGATTCGTTTCTAGCTAAGCCTTTCGTAATCCCCTACTAATGTTGATTTATCTACTATTTAAAGAGGAGAATCCTCTTAATACAATTGATCATAAAATTACATGTGTACACACAAATCGTATTCTTAGTCTGATCTAATCTTCTATGCTGGAATAGGATATTCTGATCTCCCATAGAAAAATTTTGTTACAGTAGTTGGAATGGTGTTAGCTTGAGGTACAGATGTTGCAGCCGGTGTAACAACTTCTTTATTTATCTTTTCTTGTTACTGTTGTTTGTAGAATACTGTTTCAGCCTCGCAAATCACGGATTGTTTCAGCAATGGGATTTGCGTCCTGTTTGATTGTTTCAGCAACGTGGTCTCAAGCAGCAGCGATGGTTGGTGCTAGCTTAAGGTACGACTATTGCAGCCAGTGTAACAACTCCTTCTTGTTACTGTTGTATGTGAAATGTTGTTTCAGCATCGCAAATCACGGACTGTTTCAGCAACGAGATTTGCGTACTGTTGACTGTTTCAGCAACGTCGTCTTAAAGTAGCAACAGTATGTTAACTGCAGTTCAAACTGTTTCAGCAACTATATATTTCTGATTAATGGTTAAGTATGAGAGTAATGTAAAATTACATGTAAAACAAATTAAACATATAGCAAAGAGAAGAAACGTTATATACCTTTGGAAAAATAGGTTAAGGTGATAATGTAGGCTTAAATATGAGTGGGAAAAGAATGTAATGATAACAAAAAGTATGAGCAAAAATCTACATTATAGGGTCCTAACACCCCCCCCAACTAAAAAGGTTGCATGTCCTCAGGCAAGTTCAATCTGAATTAGAATCCAGATACCGACTCTGGGCGTGCAAATTACTTAAGCAGTAGTTGTGGAAAGTGTTGTCTATTGGAGCTCTGAATCCTTGAACACATTGTAGCCTTTGCCAAGCTATTATTTCAACCTTCTTGGGAAACTTATGATGAACTTGATACTTCTCTGTTGGCATCCACAGAATGGGAAAATGGAACCGATAACCTATACAATTTTCAGCACATTGCTGGACACATTTGATGTAACTCGGTACCCAGAAGATTGTTGTCTCAAGATTGGTAGGACTAAAGGGATTGTGCTCCTGCCTTTTCTCAGATGATTGTTTCCGAAATGTGTTATTTGCTTGTACTACAGTAGTCTCTGTGGATTTAATAAACTGTTGGAAATTATGAAGTATTGTTGCCTGTAGTTGCCTTATGTATTGAGTCATCCCTGGTTTCTTCAAAAATTTGTAATATTCTGCAACAAAGGTGACAACGTTCTGTGGTTCTAGTCGTATCCAGAGGAGACAATTATCTTCATTATTCTTGGCAGCTAGAAAATCATTTTTCCACGTAATCTAGTGGATAAGGAAGGAGACTAGTGTCTAAATCTGGATATCACCAACAAGAGGGTTGAGATTAAGATGTTTGTTCTTAGGAATAGCTTCATTATGAAGATATACCTCACATAATAGATGTTGATTAGTAGTAGAGGCTTCTGCAAAGGTTTTAACAAAATCTTTTGGTTTTAGCACTGCATAGGATCTTCCTTCTTTGGTTGATTTAATCTGAAAAAATGTAAGTCGTTCTATAAGGAAAAGAGAGTAATTTGAGGATGGTTTCCTAGAAGCCAAGAATTTTTGTACCAAATCAAACATCAGGAGCAATTTTCCTTTTAACTCTTCATTCTGCTTTTTATGGGCATGAGATTCTTGGTGTGTTTGCTCCAAAGCTTCCCAGTTTGAATAGATGTGGTTCAGCAAAAGTAGTCTGTGCTCCTGTAGACTTTTGTCCTGTATAATAGTAGACTCATTTTTCCATTTGTCCATTATTTCCTACTCATTCCATGGTTGAGTTTGTGTTTCAGCATCGGAAGTGGTAGGTTGAGGTAGGTTCTAAGTGGCTTGTTCCATAAGAGTAGAGGTATTGATCTTGCTAGGAGGGGCATATTCATCAATAGGTAGAGTTTGTGTTTTAGCATCGTCAGTGGTAGGCCGTAGTAGAGTCCGAGTGGATTGTTCCACAAAAGTAGTGGTAGATTCATCAATAGGTAAAGTTTGAACAACTTTACTAATAAAAACAGGGGCTTCAGATGTATTAGTTGTTGTAGGCCAGGGTTCATTTTTTTGAATTTTGGAAGGTCCTACTGGTTCTTGTGTAATAGTAGGGTGTTCTTCTTATTTAACTGCAAAATTCGTAGGTGCAGGGGAAGCTCCAGGCATTGGAATTTGAACCACTTTGTAGCCCACTTGATAATAAATATCCCCACATTGGTTGCACATATACTCTCTACACTGATCATCTTTTGTCTTTTTCTCTGTCATGGCCGCTACGCGAGCTAAGGTATACAAATTAAGTTCCCTATCATAAGCTTCCTTTGCCATTACCAGCTCTTGTTTGAAAGCTTCCAGTTCTGATCTTAGAAACTCGTTCACTTGTAAGAGAGAATCCATTGTTGGTTCTGGTTGTTGATCTATCATCGGTGTATCAAAAGGGGTGACTTATTTTTGTGTAGTGGTCACAACCTCAGTAGCTGGTTCTTGTGGATTAGCTACAAAATCAATAGCTGAGTCTTGTGTTTCAGCCACTTGATGTAAGGCAAATAGTGTTGCCACACCCTGGGCATGTGATTCTTGAATTTTATGAATAAAGTCAACAACCGGTTCTTGTGTTTCAGTTGTAGTTGGTTCTTGTGTAACCGCTATAGTTGGTTCTTGTGTTTCAGCTACTGAATGAGTAGCTGGTTCTTGTCTAAAAGCTATTGTTGCAACATCCTAGGCATCTGGTTCTTGCATTTCAGGAATGAAGTCAACAGCTGGTTCTTGTGTTTCAGCTGTAGCTTGTTTTTGTGTAACAGCTATAGTTGGTTCTTGTGTTTCAGCTATTGAATGAGTAGCTGGTTCTTGTGTTTTAGATACTTGATGTAAAGAAAATGATGTCGCATCATCTTGGGCTTTTGATTCTTTTGTTTCAGTTCCCGTGGGTTGAACAGGTAAAAATTCCAGGGTTTGGGAGGGTAGAGGTGTATGGGTTTTTAACAAAATGGGTTGGGGGTTTAGGGCAGTGGCAGTAGTGGCTGCTCTTATTGAATCCCTTGTTGGTTTTTTTGGTAAAAAGGAAGGAAAAGTAGGAATTTTCTTCTTTCTTTTGCGTGTGGGTTTTTCCTTGGTGATGGGGCAGGGAGGGTTATCAGGTTTTTCTTCTTCATAATCATCGCTAAAGATATGAACAGTAGGAGTAGATGATTCTAGTAAGTTGTGTGGTGGAATTGGTATGGTAGGAGGGTTAATTGGATCAATTGGATTTGTAGGCAGATTAATAGGTATTTCCGGAGGGTCAGGAAGGTTTTGTGGTTGCTCTTCATGAGGATTTTCAGGATGTTCAACAGCTTCCTGAGGGTTTATGGGTGGATTGTTTAGGGGAGGGTTTTATTGGTCAAAACCCTTTTGGATGAGTAGTTGAACGAGGTGGTGATGGGTGAGGGAAAGGATGGGATTTTTAGCCTGTTTACAATAATGCGACATGTTTATAAGACATCCGAGCAGATAGTAAGGAAAATTGACCAGTCTAGCATGTCGTAAATGAGATAACAAGACAAAATTGTACTGGTAAGTTACCTGGTATCGGCCTTCATAGGTGAGATAGTGCTTGACAAACTCTATAACTTTCAGCCAAGGAGGTGGAAACAAGATAAGTCGAGCACCTCGGCCTGTAGGCTCAACTTGTTCTCCTGGCAAGATAAAATCCTACTGGGCATTAAGGATAATGTGTTTGTTGTTGAACTGGTGAATGCCCGTGATGGGAAGACCCAAGAACTATGTGATATCATCCTCTGTGACTAGAATCCGAACCCCTTGAACAATAGAATGGTCTTGTTGAAGATTCCGAGAAAATTGAAGAACCTGTTGTTGATCAAATCCCTGGAGCCTCTGAAAATAACCCAGCCAGCCTACCTGATGAAATATTTGGTAGACTTATGGATACAATTCTTGAAGGATTGTCTTGACGGGTTCGTATCGTATAACAGGGCCTCCCATAGCTAATAGCTCAGTAGAATGCACAGTCAGAGAGTCAAGTAACTGCTTCCAAACAAAGTAAGTTTTGCAGATGAAGGCATGCAAATGGTGGTTAAAACAAACAAAATGATGGCTAAAAAGGAGTGATGGTAGTCGGTTTGTGTGAAATGATGGCATAAGATTTTGATATTCTCCCCCCCAACTACGGCTAAAATAGTGACTTTAAGTGAATGATAGTAATGAATCGGGATCTTCTCATTAGCCATAGTTCAATTGTATTTACATATAAATTTTACATACCTCATCTTTACCTTTAATTTATACTTCAAAAAATATAGTGCCTGTCCATAATAGATCTGCAGTAACCGTGGGAGAGACTTTGGATTTAGAAAAATTGTATCAAGGGTTTGTTTAATCATGAGAGAAGCTCGTGAAAGGACAGAATGTAGTATGAAAATAGAGAAAGTGAGAGTGAAAGAGATGAAGAAGATGTTTTTATTGACAGGAAATGCTAAAAATGTGGTGTTTCAGCAACAGGAAAAGAATGAAAAAATGTTTGATGAAAAGTGATGTTTTAACAATGGAAAATACTGCTGAAGAAATGGTGTTTTAGTAGCGAGGAAAAATGGGGAAAAATGTTGTTGATCAGTGGTGTTTCAGCAATGGGGAAAATGAGGAAAAAGTTGTTGAACAATGGTGTTTCAACAATGGGAAAAATGACAAAAATGAGGAAAATGTTGCTGAAGAGTGGTGTTTGAGCAATGAGAAAAATGAGGAAAGTGTTGTTGATCAGTGGTGTTTCAGCAATGGGGAAATGAGGAAAAATTTGTTGAACAATGGTGTTTCAACAATCGAAAAAAGGGAGAAATGTTGCTTAACAGTGGTGTTTCAGCAATGGGAAAAATGGGAAAAATGAGGAAAATATTGCTGAAGAATGGTGTTTGAGCAATGGACAAAATGAGGAAAATGCTGTTGATCAGTGGTGTTTGAGCAATGGGAAAAATGAGGAAAGTGTTGTTGATTAGTGGTGTTTCAGTAATGGGGAAATGAGGAAAAAGTTGTTGAACAGTGGTGTTTCAGCAATGGGAAAAAAGGACGAAATGTTGTTGAACAGTGGTGTTTCAGCAATGCGAAAAATGGGAAAATTGAGGAAAATGTTGTTGAAGAATGGTGCTTGAGCAATGGGGAAAATGAGGAAAATGTTGTTGATCAGTGGTGTTTCAGCAATGGAGAAAATGAGGAAAAGGGAATGGAAAGGAAAGAAAATAAAGAAGGATGAATGGATTGAAGAAAGAGGGAGCAATGCTTCACAAAATGAAGCTTGGATATGTTTGTAGTAAGATTGTCCTTTCTTGGTAGGCCTGAGAATATGCAAAAGAATCAATTGTAACATGCCATTTCTTGACAAGGATTATTAGTAAAAGAAATTTAATCTAATACTAAAGAAATTAAATTCAGAAAAATTAATTACAATGAGGGGCAGGAGGCTCCTCTAAAAAGAGATAATGTGAATCTGTCACACATGTGGCCTTAAAATATTCTTTGGAAATGGGGTGCTGGTATAGACGGAGACGATGAAAATTCACCAATAACGGTTTTTTAGAGTCATCAATTGTGAGGAGCCTCACTGTTCCATTGGGGAAAACAGTGTCCACTTCGTAAGGTCCTAGCCATCTTGTACGTAGTTTCCCTTGAAATTCTTTAAACCGAGAATCATACAGTAAAGCCCAATTACCTTTTTAGAATTGCTTATGCTTAATGGTTTTATCATTCCATTTTGTTCTTTGTTGTTGAATCATGGTTATCTGATGAATGGCATCTAGTATTTTTTCGTCCAATTCAATAAGCTGTTGCAACCTAGTTGTTTGTGCATCGGTCAAATCAAGGTTAACCGCTAAAGAAGTCCTTAAGGTTTTGATTTCAAATTCCACAGGAAAGACAACACTTTTTTCATAAACTAATTCATAGGGGGAGAATCCTGTAGTATTTCTCCAAGTAGTTCTGTAAGCCCATAATGCTTCAGGGAGTCTGTGAGACCAATTCTTTCTATTTTCCTTCACTATTTTTGTGAGAATGGCTTGAAGGGTGGCTTTGACACCATGAGAAGTGAAAGGAGGTCCTCCATCTATGACTAATTCTCTAGGCACTCCAAATATGATAAAGATATCTTCAAATAAAAAAATCTAGAATCGCTTCTTCAGTAGCTCTATGGAGTGATTTAGCCTCCACCCATTTGGTCATATAATCTGTGCAAACCACTATATAAACTTTTTGATTGGATGGAGAGTTAATGGGTCCTACAAAATCTAAATCCCATCTTTCAAATGGTTCAAGTACTAGCTGGGGATTTAATGGAATTTCATCTCTATGATTAGGTTGACCCATTCTTTGATAGCTATCACAAGCCCGAACATATTTCTTTTCATCTTTAAAAAGTGAGGGCCAATAATAACCCATCCTGAGAATTTTATGTGTTGTTCTCTTATCAGCAAAATGCCCTCCACAAGGGCCATTATGACAAGATTTTAGTAATTCATAAACCTCATCTTCTCTAATGCATCTTCGGATTTCTTGATCAAGTCCTGTGTGGAAAAGACACCCACTTATCCAGCTATACCAAGCACTTTGTTGAATGATTCTTCTTTTCTCTCGGTGGGATAGTTGTGGTGGTAACCTCCCTGCAACCAAGTAGTTAGCGATGTTTGCATACCATGGTGAGTGAGCAGATACTGCAAATAGATATTCATCAGGAAAGGAATCATCTATGGGAGTATTATCATCAGGTGTTAACCGAGAAAGGAAATCAACAACTACATTTTCTTTTCCTGGTCTATCTACAATTGTAATATCAAATTCTTGTAATAATAGTAACCATCTGGTGACTCGAGCATTTGTGACAGGTTTGTTCATTAAATATTTGATAGCTGAGTGATCAGTATGGACAAAAGAAGAATATCCAGTGATGTAATGTCAAAATTTATTAATAACATAGATAACTACTAAAAATTCCTTTATGTAACTGTATAGTTAAGTTCAGCAGGAGTCATATTCTTGCTAATGAAGTAAATAACATAAGGGAGATGATTTTCTTCTTGTCCCAAGACAGCTCCTATTGCAGTATCTGAAGCATCAGAGGATATATGAAAGGGAAGTGTCCAATCAGGTCCTCTTAGAATAGGATTTGTAGATAACTGATGTTTGAGTGTATCAAATGCTTCCTGGAAAAGATTAATCCACTTGAATTCAACATTTTTTATAAGTAAAACAAACATAGGAGAAGCTATTTTGGAATTTTTTTTGATAAATCTTCTATAGTATCCAGCATGTCCTAATAAAATTCTCACATCTGTTTGGGTTTTGGGAATAGGAAGGTCTTTAACGACTTGTATCTTGGATGGATCCACCTGAATTCCTTGAGATAAAATAAAATGTCCAAGTACTACTCCTTCACTCATCATCATATGACATTTTTCTGTGCTTAAGGAGAGGTGGGCTTGTATACATCATTTAAGTACTTTCTCAAGGTTTTGTAGTGCTTCCTCAAAAGAGACACCATAAGGGGTAAAATCATCCATGAAAAATTTCATAGAGTCATTAATCATATCAGAAAAGATTCTTATAACTGTTCTTTGAAAGGTTACTAGTGCATTACATAATCCAAATGGGAGGACTCTATAAGCAAAAGTTCACCATGGGCTAGTAAAAGTGGTCTTATCTTGGTCTTGGGGTGCAATTTTGATCTAGTTATACCCACTGAAACCATCTAAGAAAGAGAAGAATTTCTTCCCTGACAAACTATCTAACACCTGATCAATGAATGGTAACGGAAAGTGGTCTTTTTGAGTGGCTTTATTTAAGGCTCTATAATCTACACACACTCTCCATTTCCTATTTTTCATAGGATCTATTACCAATGGGGAAACCCATTCACTGTACGATATAGGATATATAAACCCTGCATTAAGCAATTTTTGAAGTTCTTCCTTAAGAATTTCTCTTAAATTAGGGTTCATTCATCGTTGAGATTGGCAGATTGGTCGACAATCTTCCTTGATATAGATACGACAAGTACATAATTCAAGAGAGATTTCCTTCATATCTGTATAGTCCCATGCAAATGCTTCCTTATGTTCAAGAAGTAACTTCATTAATTGTTGTGTTTCAACAACTGTCAAGTTAGGGTTTATGTTCAGTGTTTTGTTAGGTTCAATTTCTACTGGTATACTTTTAGAAGAGATGGTGGTTGATATTTGAGGTGGGTCTTCAGAGTTAAGGTTTTTCTAGGTATCTGACTCCAAAAGTGCATCTAGTTGATTATGTGTTTCTGGAGTCACAAAGGAGGGTTCACAAATAAAATTATTAATTACTTCATCCTCAGTGGCATCTTTAAGGCTTAAGGCTTGTCCGATAGTCAAGATAGGTTGAGTAGTTTGATCATCAAAGTCCACCCATAAGAAATTGTCATTATTAATCAAGGGTGTAGCGTGAGGGTAGAGGGTAAGATGTTTAGTTTCATATCCATTGGAAATTGTCATTGAACCAGATCTACAGCTGATAAAGGCATCTGTTGTGGCTAGCCAAGGCCTGCCCAAAATTAGAGGGTGACCCCCCAACTTTGTTTTAGGTTGTAATACCACAAAGTCAGCTGGATAATTCTAGGACTCAGCTGAGATGATTAGGTCTTCAATGACTCCTTCCGGTTTGATTGTAGAATGATCAGCTAATTCTAGAATGGTTGGGGTATCTCTAATTTCATTCTTCAGTTGGAACAGTTGTGAACTTTCAAGAGTCATAATATTGATAGCATCACCTAAGTCTACCAGAACTCAGGGAATTATTGTTTTTCCAATTTGCACTCTGACGGTAGGATGGTCGGGATCACCGTATTTAACTGGAGGAGATTTACCTGACATTAGTGCGGACAAATCACCCATGACATGAACTGTGAGGGGATCTTTAGTTTTCCTACAAGGTTTCTTAACACAAATGTCTCACATAGTTCTACCATAAATTGGTACATCTCTTAGTGCTTGTAATAGTGGAATTTTGACATAGAGATTTTGTAATTCCCCTAGAATATTGAAAGCAGGCGGCTCAGGAATTTTAGTCAAAGCTAAACGCTGAGGGAATGGTGGTTTTGTTGTTTCAGCAACAGTGTTGGGGGACGATTGTACCTCTTCAGGTACATCGTGCTTTTTTATTTCTTCTTTATCGGAATCAGAAGAGGTAACATCATCAATGATAGGTTCTACTATTTTCCCAGATCGTAAATGAATATCATTGCATTGCGTAGGGAAAAGAGAAAGTATAGGCTAATTTTGAATATCAATGCACTGCACAGCCTTATTATTGGGGTTAGGGTTAGGTTGTACAGGTAGTTGGGGCCTCATCATTTGATTGTTTGGTGGAGTACCTGATGGTAAAGAGAGTGGTTGTTGAACTTGTGATTGAAATTGAGGAAATTGATTTGGGAACGAGGGTTGTTGACCTCTCAAATTTGGATTCCATTGGTTAAAGTAAGCTTGTTGTTGTGAAGGCCAAGGTGTCCATATTGTTGGGTCTACAAAGGGAGGGTTTTTTTGTTTCATGGGTGGGTAATTCTTTTGATTGAAGGGAGGGTAATTTGCTTGACTAAAAGAAGGATAATTATTCCAATGATTAGAAGATGTAAATGGCATATTAGGATTCATACCTTGTCCCCGTGGTTGTCATTCTCTTCTCTATGTCAACAGATAGACAACTTCAACTTCTTCATCGGTTGGTTGTAATGCTTCTTTGATTCCTGGTAAACAAGGGCATTGTTGAGTTTCATGATCCTTATCACAAATGGTGCAAATTGGCTTTTTGTCCAATGGGCATTCCTTTCATGGGTGCTTATCTCTGCATTTGGAACAAAATATGGATAGAGCTGCTTCTATTTCGGCTTGTTTCCTTTGAATCTGCAAGGTGTCAATTTGTGAAGAAAAAGAGATTAACATTTCAGTTTTAAATTCCTCAAGTAGATTACCTATTTCGACTTTTGTTGCTCCTCCACTGTCTAATTTTTGAGCTCTTGAAAATGTGGTATCCCTATTGTTTGATCTATTCCTTGCAGCTCCTCTTGAACATCTTTTATAGAGGTTAACAATTTCATCTTAATGAATTTCCCTTTAATGTTGTTGGGAATAGCTTTAATTTTTTAGCATTGGAAATGTAATCATAACTTCTGCATAATATGTCAAACTCGAAAAGGAATTCATCAGGATCTTCAGAAGATAAACCGTGAAAGTTAGGTAAAGTTGAAAGTGGAATATTCCTCATGGGAGCTACTCCTCTAGGGATATCACCAATAGGAAATCCTAAGGTAGAAAAATAGTTTTCATCGTTTACCTCTGCTTCAAGACCTACCTGTTCTTCATGGTGCAGTTCTTCATTATATCCATCCATGGTTTCTTCTGTTTGTTCCCCTACTGCACTTGCTCGATCCTCAATGTCGTCTGCTGGTTTTTCAACTATCTCCATTTCAAAGTTCGCTTGAAAGGAAGGTTGAGGATTTGGTTTTCGAGAGCTTGGTCATTGAGGAACAACAGATTCAGATTTTGATATAATTTGGTCGATGAAGGTCTTTCTTCCTCCTCTTCCTCTGCCCCTGCCACCTGTAGGGTCAGTTTCCTTGGGAGGTCTGTGTCCTCTCATGCAATCTGTACATCTGAAAGAAAAATGTAAATGCTTTTGAAATCTATAATTTCCTTCCTCGACAACGATGCCAAAATGTTGATCACTATAATTGTTTATTAATTAAACAATCAAGTGTTACATAAATTGTCAACCCAGGGAAGTCTGTTTATTTCAAAGGCAATCACACACTATATATGCTCAATCTCAAAAGCAATCTAGAATTGTAGTAAAAGTACACTAATCACACCTTGCTTTGAACAGACTGAAGTTCTACTTTGAATTAATGTAAAATCAATCTATCTATTGTAGAGTTTTAAGATTCAAAAGGAAATAACTATCAGAAGAATCCTGGATTACATTAAGAAATAGCAACCTAGGAAAAAGGAACTTTTCATCACACTGCAAAGAAGACTAACTATTCTATAACATAGAACATGACCCTATTCCCCAAAGCAGGAATCTTCAGCACCTGTCTCTGACTATTACACTTTCATAAATTCATCAAGCAGAATCACCAATCAGAATGATTAACAATTATCGAAGACTAACTATTTTGTAACAGAGAATAGGACCCTATTCCCCAAAGAAATAATCTTCATCACCTGTCACTGATTATCACACTTTCATAAACTCAAAATTACCAATCAAAATGGTTAACAATTACCTAGGAATGAATTGTATGAAAATAATGTAACAATCAATGGAAACAGAGTTTCAGCAAAACAGAGTTTCAGCAAAATAGAGTTTCAACAAAACAGATTTTTAACAAGGTATGAATAAAAACAATACTAACATACTACAAAAACTAATGGGTGAATCTTGTGAAGAAGGTGGGCCCTTTTCTTCTCACAAGATTCCCCGGAAATGAAAGAAACTAAGAAGAAATGCTCAAAATGATTTTTTATTCATCTGTCAAATGTATCAAGTTACAATATCCAGCATGAAAATGCTCCTTCTCTGTGATTCATTTCTAGCTAAGCCTTTAGTAATCCCCCACTAATGCTGATTTCTCTACTATTTAAAGAGGAGAATCCTCTTAATACAATTGATCATAAAATTACATGTATACATACAAATCCTATTCTTAGTCTGATATAATCTTCTATGCTGGAATAGGATATTCTGATCTCCCGTAGCTAAATGTTGTTACAGTAGTTGGAATGGTGTTGGCTTGAGGTACAGCTGTTGCGCCCGGTGTAATAGCTTCTATATTTATCTTTTCTTGTTACTGCTATTTGTAGAATACTATTTCAGCATCGCAAATCACAGATTGTTTCAGTAACGGGATTTGCATCCTGTTTAACTATTTCAACAACGTGGTCTCAAGCAACAGCGATGGTTGGTGCTGGCTTAAGGTACGGTTGTTGCGACGAGTGTAACAACTCCTTGTTAATGTTGTATGTGAAATGTTGTTTAAGCATCGCAAATCACAGACTGTTTCAGCAACGTGATTTCCGTACTATTGACTGTTTCAGCAACGTGGTCTTCAAGCAACAATAGTATGTTAACTGCAGTTCAAATTGTTTCAGCAACTATATATTTCTGATTAATGGCTAAGTATGAGAGTAATGTAAAATTACATGTAAAACAAATTAAACATATAGCAAAGAGAAGAAACGTTATATACCTTTGGAAAAATAGGTTAAGGTGATAATGTAGGCTTAAATATGAGTGGGAAAGGGATGTAATGATAGAAAAAAGTATGAGCAAAAAGGTACACTATAGGTTCCTAACAAATATATCACATTCAAATCCAACACCTGATCAAAAAGTCCAAAAACGGACTTACAAAGCCACATTGCTTCCATACAAGCATCATAATATGCAATATACTTTTATTCTATAGTGTTGAGTGAAACATACTTTTGTTTTCTGCTAGCCCATGATATCGTGGAAAAGCTCACATTGAAAGATATCCAAGAAGTACTTCTTTTGTTATCTGCACTCCCAGCCCAATTTGAATCGATAAATCCATGTAGTTGTATATCATAACTCAAACGTCCCATGAAGACATTTCAAGACATGCTTCGCAATTATCCAATGTTCATGTATGGGTTCCATATGAAACTGGCTAAACATGTTCACAGCAAAGAAAATTTCCATCTTGGTATTCACCAAATACATCAACGATCCGATTAACTGTCGGTACAGGGATGAGTCTTCTGGATCAGAGTCTCTCAACTTCTTCATATCTGTCATCATGGGAGTTTTCTATGGATTTTCAATCTATCATCCTGGACTACTAAATAACCATTCTGATGCACTTCCTCTTTCATAATAAGTTTTCACCATACTTTTGTTGTATATGAGATGCTCTGTATCAAGTTTCTTGAATCCATATAAGGTCTTCTTCCATATACATACATAGGTCTCTTTCTGGTATACCTCAAAACCTTGAGGTTTCTCTACATAAGCTTCTTCCTAATTTGATCTAATTAGAAGAATAGCATTTTACATCCAATTGATGTAAACTTCAATTCATGGATACTGCAAGAGATATAATGGCTCAGATAGAGGTATATCTAGTTTACTACATCAAGTTGTCATCATAGTCTTCTCTCTCCTTCTAGGAGAATCCTCTAGTTCTGAATGTGTCCTTGCATCTATCAATGCTTCCATTTATAAGTATTTTTCATAATTTCTCACATACATTGTTCTTCATCACAACTTCCTTCCATTCCTACTGCTAGACTACATCTAGTGGGATCACACCATGCTAGTAGTTTAATGATTCCTAGTATGATAATTGGTTCAATTGATTGTTCTGGATTTTCTTTCTTTCTTGGAATCTTCATGTTCTTCCTCATGTTCCTCTTCAACATTGGGGTCCATAGAGTCTTCTATAGATTTTGTTCCCTTCCTTATTGAATATTCCAACTTCTTCCTTTCGTCATAGGAATTTTGATGGACAACCAAGGATACTCAAAGATTTTTTTCGAAGAAGACTTCTTCTACATTCAAAATGAACACATGTTGTTTATCATGACTGCTACTTCCAATGAAGATCATGGACATGTAATTCATAATTTTCACGGATTATTCAATGGATCATATCATTGTGGATTAGCTCCCTCCTAATCCTGACTTCATGCCTGAATGAGCAACATGCATGATCTTCTTTAGGAATTTTGCAATCAACTCCTTCCATCCAAGAGGTTCCATGCTTCTATATGCATCCTTCTTGATTTATGTAAAGTTCCACACATCTATTCTAGTTTCTTCTTGATTAATAACTTATTTTTGGTCTCACTCCTTCTGGATCTCTTCAATTTTTCTTCTGATTGTAACAGTTGTTAGTTATATACTATTTTAATAAATTCCATAGGGATTGTCACCAAAAGTTGTTAACGTACTTCATCCTTTTCAAATACATAACTAGTAGTCATCATAATGACAATACTTATCTTGTTCTTCTTCGATGTTATTTTCATTGACATTGATCATCTTATATTTCAATAAATATATAAACATGATATGTATAGGAACTATGTAAACATGGTATGTACACGGACTATGTTATAGAAGAATATTGTTACCTTGACTAGAAGAAAAAGTCGTCTTCATCCTGCTTGACTTTCTTTGAGGTTTCCTTTTATTTGGAAACTGTTTCTTCGTGTTTCCTTCATTTTATTTAACTCATGAAAATTGTTCCTATAGTGACCATATTTTCGACAGTTGAAGCATTGTATTTTTTACATATCCTTTTCTTGATTTGGTTTCTTTCTTGAACGAAACTTCTTCTTATTTTTGAATTTCTTGAACTTTGTTGTGTAGGATTGATCATCATATTTCTTTTGGGATTTTATATTTTACGATAATCCTTGATTCGTGTTGTGCACATCAAGTCCAAATTTATTCAAATCTGGGATACTTCGTTCTTGTGTTCATGCTTGTGGAAAATGCATCCCATGTCTTGGGAAGACCATTAATTACAATATTTACTAGTTCCTTTTCTGAAATGATTTCATCAATGGCTTGTAGTTGACCTATTATCTGAGATATTCTTACAAAGTATGATGTTATGGTTTCAGCATCATTCATCTTTGGGTCACAGAGCTCATTCTTCAGACTCATTACTTGTCCAATGTTTCGGACTGAGAAAAGGTTAGTTAGAGCATTGTACATATTCTCAGATGAGTCAAGATGAGAAATGTAGGGTATCAAATGGTCCTTTATAGATTCCACTATGGTACTCATAGCATTGATGTCATTGTCCTTGAACTTCTCAATAACTGCAATGTTCTGAGGTATCTTCTATGTTCCTTGTTCAAATTGTGGTTCCATATCCAACACTTTATTCTTGGCAAGGATGAGTTCAATCCTTATCTTTGATGATTTGAAGTTAGAATCCCCTTCTAGATTTTTTTCTAACTTCATAGATTAATTCATGACTTCTTTGAATTTGATTTGGTCAATCTTTCACTTTGACCAAAAAATCAAACTTGATGCCTTGGCTTGCTGAGAGTATCAAGAGGTGTGCTAGGCTAGGGCACACTAGGTTATCCAGGAATTATGTCAATCACTTCACTTAAGGTGCCTCAACAAGAGGGTTAGGGTTTTGTTGTTGCAGCAAAAATATGACTGCAAATGTGCAAATCCTCCCAATCTACCTTCCAGTGGTTATATTTTCTTAATATAGTGTGGACCCATAACCTGTTAGAAATAATAGGTATGCTCATTTCACCATAGATAATATAACAATGTTTTCACCCAACCATAGGCACAAAGGTCACCCCCGAGCACCTTAGCCTTGAAATACAAAATAATTATGGAATCAAACCCTAGAACCAATAGCTAATCAAGATAGAATACCTCTCTCCAAGGCTAGTGTACCAAGAAAATATAACTAAATACCAAGAAAAAATTCCAAACCATAACTAAATCCCAAGTTACCACTGCTACAGTTGCAACTCTTCTCTAGTCATGTGCACTACTTGTCCTTATGCAGATGTGAGAATAAGTGTGTCAAATGATATATAGTGCCCTCTTATTTATAGTCCTCCACATGACCTAACTGGGACTACTTCTACTTCTGTAGGATAATAATTCAATATAAATTATTATCTTTAGGTGACTTTTCTTCTAATGTTATTTCCTAACATTCTAGGGTTTCTCTTACTTCCCAAAATATTCTAGTCTTGTCAAAGGTTACACATATGGGTTAATACCTCCTATAGATACCATAATATCAACACATTTCTTCATCACTCATTTTACTGATAGATACTATACTTATTTCCAAACCTGAAATATCTATCACACCTTGAAGGGTTTTACTCCTCTCATCTTTTTCATCATCAATCTTTTCCTCGTCCAACAATTTTGGTTTTCGATTCATCACCTAATAATAAACTTCCTCCTTCATATATCACATACCCTTAGAACCAATCCTTGTCAGGTGTAATATGAAAATATGCACCTAAGTCAATCAACCAAACATCATTCTCCCATTACATATTAATCGATGCCATATACACTTCTCCTCCTTTTTCTAGATAATTCTTTCCTTTAGTTCACTAATTTCCAACAGATTCAAAACTTTCCTCTCTAGTTTTCGAATTGTGGTCCCTTTTAAAATGCTCATATTTATCACACTTCTCAAATATTCTCATCAACTAAACTATGGATTTATATATACCCTTCGACTTAGACCATCGACTGAGTAATTTACTTGTACCTATGTCGACCGGTCAACCTCTCACCATAAAGGCGTCCTTGGTTGATCATTCCATGTTGTTTCTCCTCATTTCATCTTATAATAGAGATGCAACCACATCTCCAAGAATCAATGTTGTCGCATTACCCCCAATATCAATAAATATACTATCACATGAATCTAACAAATAACACAACAAATTGATACATTTCTTCTCCTTACTGATTTTAATATCTACACACAATAATTGATTTGTCATATTATTGAATTCATTCAGGGTCTCTATTAATGAGGTACCATTTCTCATCCTTATAATATACAATTTATTCCAAATAAAAACAATGTTTACCATGGATTTTTATTGGTACAAGCTTCCTAACTTGTCCTACAATTTCTTTGAAGGGGATCAAATTTTGCTCAAAAATCAAAGTGCTCGGAATTACTTCAAAACAGACACATGTGTAAGCCTCATCCTCATGATTGCAACACAACTTGAACAAGTTCAAACGAATGTTGTATTAGTGAGATATCATGTTCTGTTCATTTTGCCAAACAGGTAAAATTTTGTTGACTATACAGTCTCTACATTCCATACAGTGTTGACGTGGCAGCTGACCGTACATCTCGTACGACCATACAATGACATGGAAGTGATGAGTTGGAAGGATGACTAGGTAGGATATGTGGTAGACATGTGGACAAATCAATGGCTAACATGTGTCATATTTTTACAAGTAGTATGGTGCCACATGGCCTAGTCATGGGATGCCACATGGCACCCCTCCAATGTGTAAAGCATTGTGAATTCCATGGGGGTTGATCCCCCAACTTCGGAATGGAAACGTTAAATATTTGGAAGGGCCCAGGATACTATCCCTCCCACGTGATGTGACTTAACCTTAATCATGTTTTAAATTATTTCAATTGAAACTATGGATTGGATGACGGAGAAAAGGCTCGGCGCTCATCCCCAACCACCAGTCCATAGTATACAATACAACCAAACATATGATCGTTGGAGTGTAAAAAGGGTTAGCACTTGGAGTTAAACCCTCGGTCACATATTGCAATATCACATGACCATGCACCAAGCCTAGAGAATATAGTCGACGACGTGCACCAGCAGTTAAGTCGTTGGCCATATGGGGCCATACGAACGGGTTCTCTGCTGAGGATTGGGGGTCGACGTAAAAAATCCTACAATTTTGTCCATTTTGTGAGATTATTGCGAGTGTTGGGTTTTGGCACGGAAAACATACAGAGGTCGAGTTAGTCACATAGAGGGTGAAATTTGGCGAGCAGGTACAATAAGCTTGAAGGGGAAAACTTCCATGAGGTGTAACTTTTTCATTTTTTGGCCAAACTAGGTGTAGAAAGAGTCTAGCTAGGGGTTTTTGGACATTATGGAGCCATTCGAGCCATCTATTTTATATTTTGATCATTGTAAAATAAATTTTTAAGAATAATTAAAATGATCCAAGGGAAGCTGGACTAGGAGATGTAGCCCAAGAGAGGGGTGAACTCCTTTATCATTTGTTGTGTTATGTGTTCATTTTTTATGGTTTTTATATGCCTGATATGTTTCTCACAATTAAGTAAAAACTCATTAAACTTATGTGTTAGTGACATGATCCAATTACCCAAACACATACCATTATTACACTTCCAATTTAAAATAAAACAAACCCATTTCAATTTCAGATTAGTTGGTATCAGAGCATAGGTTTGAGGGTTTGATAGTTTTTCTAAGTGTTGTTTTCTGATGCTTACAAGGTTTAATATCACAAGAGGAGAAGGACAACTTGTGGATCCAAGTTCTCAACTCTTAAGAAGGAGAGTTGCACATTCACCTTAGGGTTCAAGGAGACATTCACCAAGAATGACACATATGGGGAGTCAAGAGAACCTTTCTTCAGAAGAGGAAACTTTCAGAAAAGCTTTCTTTGATATGGATAAAATGTTGAAAGTGTTATTTGATGAAAGGAATGCAAGATTGCAGGGTCAAAGTGCTAATCCTCCAAAATATGATGGAGACCATGAGGAAGACACTCCAAAATGGAATGGATGGAATGGTGGCACTCCACCTCCTTCACCTCCATCTTATTCTTCCTCTACTATTTCACAACCAACTCCTATTTCTCCAAAGGAACATGGTAAAAATATAGCACATACTCCTTTCCTTAAGCTTGATATTAAATTTGAATTGCCTATGTACAATGGAGAGGTGAATGCACAAAGGTTGGACAATTGGGTTCGTCAAATAGAGGTGTATTGTAGGATACAAAGGATCCAAGATGATGAAACCAAAGTTCAGCTTGCATCTCTTAGATTGTAAGGTGAAACACTAATTTGGTGGGAAGCCAAAACTCAAGAGGACATGAAGAAACATGGAAAAGTTTTATCCTCTTGGAATGATTTTATTGTTTCAATTAGAAGGGAATTTTATCCATTAGAATACATGCGAAAATCTATAATGGATTGGCAAAATTTTAGACAAGCTAAGGGGAAAAATGTACAAATCTATACTCAAGAGTTTAGGAAAAGATCTTTGGTTTTGGGTGTAGATTTTTCTTCACAAGATACTTTTCTCAAATACATTGCAGGATTGCATAGTTATTTGATACATACCATACTTATGTTTAATATTACAAATCTAGATGAATTATGTGTGCAGGCTACTCATTTAGAAGCAAGAGGAAAGAATGTTCCTCAAGAGGTCAGCAAGAAACCTTTCTTTAATTGAGATAAAGGAAAGGTAAAGTTCAAGGGAAACTGAAAGAATAATTCTTCAGTGAGGAAAGATGGAGAAAAACTGACATGCAAGCATTGTTCTAAGGATGGCCATGATGAATACCATTTTTGGAAATTTCATCCTGAGATGAGACCCAAAATGTTCAACAACACAGGGAAGCCAAAGAATGTTGCAACTACCCAACATGATTTGGGTTCAGATTCCGATGATGAGAGAAATATTACAGCCATGGGATATAAAGGTAAGGAATCCATTGCTAGCAATAGTTCTTCAAATTCTACCATTAATGAAACTCAATATGAAAAAGAAGGAATAGATCTTTTCCACACAAGGGTGATTTCAAAACATACCAAAATATACACACTTTTTGATAGTGGTTCACAAGAAAACCTCGTATCTAAAGATACAATAAGTAAATTAAACTTGGATAAAACACCTCATCCAAAACCATACCCTTTAGGATGGATATGTTACAATGCAAATGTGCATGTAACAAGACGGCATAAACTCAGATTTTCCATTACTACAAACTTTATAGATGAGGTAGAGCTTGATGTAATTCCATTGGATATATGTGGTATTGTTTTTGGGAAGTCCATATTTGTATGATAGGAGATATATCTCTCATAGACATGAGAACAAATATCATTTGTTTAAAAATGGAGTTGAGTACATTGTTAGAGCACATAAAAAGAAGATGAACATGTCACTTTTAAATTTTGGACAAATGAAGAGATTAGTGAATGTTAATAAGAATTTTGTTCTCTTGATGATAAAACCAAAAGAGAATGTTGAAAAGGAATCCTTCCAAGGATGTGACTGAAAACTAAAATCTGATTTATATGAGGTTGTTAATGCTCATGGTGAGATTTTTCAGGAACCAAAAGGATTGCCTCCAAAAAGAGGCATCCAACATGAGATTTTGCAGCAAGATTGTCCTCTTCCAAACATTGGTATGTATAGGATGTCAGTGATGGAAAATGCAGAAATTAAAAACAAATCCAAGAGTTTCTTGAAAAAGGGGTTATTCGGCCAAGAAATTCGACATGTCGGTCACCAATTGTCTTAGTACCAAAGAATGATGGTACATGGTGCATGTGCATTGATTTCAGAGACTTTAACAAATTTACGGTAAAGAATCATTATCCTCTTCCTTGTATTGATGATTTTCTTGATTAGTTAAAGGATGCCAAGTATTTTAATAAGTTGTATTTGAGAAGTGGATATCATCATATTAGGATTGCTAAGGGAGACAAATGGAAGACAACTTTCAAAACCAAGAAAGGTTTGTATGAGTGGATGGTAATGGCATTTGGTCTTTGTAATGCTCCTGCTACATTCATGGGAGTTATGAATGATGTGTTGAGACCTTTTACTGATGATTGTGTGATTGTTTACTTGGATGATATCTTGATTTTTAGCAATTCATGTGAAGAGAATTTCAAGCATGTGAAATAAGTACTAGATGTCTTACAGAAAGAGAAGTTGTTCTTGAAGATGTCTAAGTGTGAATTTGGAAATACCTCACTTGTTTACTTGGGGAATATTGTGGGAGGAGGAGAATTGAACATAGATCCTTCCAAGGTCAAATCCATTGTGGATTGGCCCAAGTCCAACAATTTAACAGAGGTGAGAAGCTTTTTGGGAGAAGCCCAATATTGGAGGAAGTTTATTGCTAACTTCTCTTCCATTGTAGCTCCATTACATGCATTGACAAGTACTAAAAAAAAATTCAATGGGGAGACAAGCAACAAAATCGATTTGATGAATTGAAGGAAAAGATTAGGTAAACCCCAGTTCTTGCACTTCCTAATTTGAGACAGCCATTTGAGTCCAAACAAATGCAAACAATTATGCAATGGGAGCAGTCTTGTTACAACCATTTGTTTTCATTCATAAATTTTTAATGGAGCAGTGATTAACTATCCTACCTATGATAAGGAATTGTATGCATTGGTACAAAGTGTGAAGAAGTAGAAAATAAACTATCATTCACACAGATCATCAACCATTGCAATGCTTACAATCACAAACCAAGCTACAACAATCAAGGCACTTTAGATGGATGGTATTTCTTCAACAATTTCACTTGGTTATCATGTATAAGAAGGGCATTTTTAATCGAGTTTATGATATGCTTTCTAGGCCTATTGTTAGTGCTTCAGTTATTGTTAAGCATAATTCTATCATGCATGAGAGCTATGTTGAGCAATATTATTTAGATTCTTATTTTAAAAAAGTTTATGCAACTTTATGTCATTCTAACCAAGTTGAGGAATTGGACTATCATGTACATGATAAGTCATTGTATCACCTTGGAAAGCTTTGTATTCCATAGGGTGAGAGAGTCAACATCATAAGATAAGAACATTCGTATCTTATTTTTGGTCACTTTGGTGTATGCAAAACAATGGAAAACTTGCAAAGGTATTGCTATTGTCCTAAGATGAATGAAAGTGTTTCAAGATATGTAAGATGATGTTCATTATGTGCGACAATAAAGCCTAGCAATAGAAATTTGGGTTTGTATACTCCACTTTCGGTACCTACTTGTCCTTGGGAAAGAATCTCTATAGATTTTGTAGGAAGTCTACCTATGTCAAGAAAGAGTCATGATTATCTTTTTGTTGTGGTTGATCATTTCACAAAAATGTGTATTTTCATGCCTTGTAAGAAATAGGTTACAGTTGAACAAACGACGCATATGTTCTTTCAAAATGTTTGGGTTCATTTTGGGTTTCCCAAGTCCATTATTTCTAATCGGGATTCTCGATTTGTTGGGAGTTTTTGGTCAAGTTTATGGGAACTCATGGATACTAAGATGAAAAAAAGCACCACTTTTCATCCACAAATAGATGGTCCGACAGTTGTGGTGAATATAACGGTAGTACATATTCTTCATGGATATTGGAGCAAGCATCCTAAGCTTTGGGATGAGCATTTACACTACATTCAACATGCTTATAACCGAGCAAATCATTCCTCAACTCAAACTTTTCCATTTGAAGCTTGTTTCGGTTATTTACCAAAGTATCCTTTGGATTTTATCTTTTGGAAAGATGTGGCTATTGATGGTCATAGTGATGTTGACAAGGCCAAGAAATTCATTGAACAAGTTCAGTTTGTGCATCAAACCATGTACAAAGAAAGACATGGCAAACATTTTTTTAATCACAAGTTCCAAGTTGGAGATGAAGTTTGGCTTTATATTAGCAAAGAGAGGCTTGAAGGAGAAGGTAAAAAACTGAAACCACTTAGATATGGTCCTTTCAAGAAACTTGAAAATATTGGTAAAAATGCCTTTTGTTTGGATTTGCCTCCTTATATGCATATGTATGTTATTGTTAATGTTGAGAACGTGATATTATATGAGACTCCTTTGATTGATGATCAAGGATAACATGTTCATATTCCATCAATTGAATATTTCTGGCCAAATTTTCTTTCAGAATTGCATGAAGATACAATCCTTGATATGAAGACAAGGTATTCAAAGTAAGGGGATGTTGATTACCTTCGTATTGGTCTTGAAGGAACCAATCCAAGAAAGTATATATGGATTGAGGTTGGAAAGGTTAGGGAATTGTACCCAATGGAGAGGAGTGATCTAGGGGATCAATTTTTTCTCAAAAATGAAACTCCTCATAATTTCTTCAAAACAAACATGTGCTTAGGCCTCGTCCTCACAATCCCAACGCAACTTCAATGGGTTCAAACAAATGTCATATGAGTGAGATATCGTGTTCAATTCATTTTTCCAAACATGCAATTTTTTTCTCACTGTGCAGTCTGTACAGTGTTGACATGGCAGCTGGCAATACAGTCTATACGACCGTACAGTTTGTACAACCTTATAGTGATGTGGCAGTGATGAGTTGACAGGATGACTATGAAGACTATGTAGAAGACACATGGATGAATGAGTAGCTAACATGTGTCACATGTTTTACAAGTGTATGGTGCCATGTGGGCCAATCGTGGGCTACCATGTGGCACCCCTCCAGTGTGTAAAACATGGTGAAGTCTTTGAGGGTCGATCCCCCGACCTTCGGATGGACACGTCAAAGATTTGGCAGGGCCCGGGATACCAACCCGCCCATAAGATGTGACTTAAATTTAATCAAGTTTTAAATTATTTGAATTGAAACTATGGATTGGATGGTGGAGAAAAGGGTCGAGGCTAAGCCCCAGCCCCCGATCCATAACATACAATACAACCAAACATATGACTGTTGGTGCAGAAAAAGGGTTAGCACTTGGAGTTAAATCCTCGGTCACAATTTGCAATACCACATGATCACACGCCAAGACTGGAGGAGCTATCCAACGAGTCGAGCCAAGAGTTAGGTCATTGGCCACATGGGGCCATATGACCTCGTTCTCTGTCGAGGATTGGGGGCCAGCGCCAATGATCATACAATTTCGCCCATTTTGCGGGATTGTTGCGTGTGTTGGGTTTTTGCACAGAAAACACACAGAGGCTAAGTTAGTCACACTAAGGGTGCAATTTGGCAAGCAGGTACAACAAGATTGAAGGGGAGAACTTCTAGGAGGTGTAACTTCTTCATTTTTTGGCCAAACCAGGTGAAAAGGAGCCCAACTAGGGGTTTTTGGACGTTCTGGAGCCATTGGAGCCATCTATTTTGTATTCTAAGAATTGTAAAACAAATTTTTAAGAATAATGAAAATGATCCAAGGGAAGATGGAACAGGATATGTAGCCCAAGAGAGGGGTGAACTCCTTTATCATTTATTGTGTTATGTGTTCATTTTTTATGTTTTTTATAAGCCTGAGATGCTGCTCATGATTAAGTAAAAACTCATTAAACTTATGTGTTAGTAACTTGATCCAATTACCCAAACACATACCACTATTACACTTGTATTTTAAAAGAAAATAAACCCATTTCAATTTCAGATCACTTCATCTCAGATGTTTAACAATACTGAATCTGCAAGACAAAGTCGGATCGATATCCTTACCCTTGTTTCTAATTTCTCTCATTATTCCTTCATGATACCCATCGAAATTGTTTTGGGACTCATAATTAACTATTTTTATTGATCTACAAGGATATCTTTGATAGCTCAAAATTCTCACCATTAAATTTTTCAATCTCTATCCTCGACCTGCTTTCCATTACTTTAAGAACAAATTAAATATCATGATTCACTTCCTTACAAGTACCACTAGACCTAGGTTTAGCTCAAACCCAATATTTTATTAACCTTTCTTTGGTGCAGCTTATACAAAGGAACACAGCAAGCTATGATACCACTTGTTAAGTAAAAACACTCACACTAAACCAACTAGGAAAGAGAAGAAATAATTAAACAAAAAATAATCAGTGAAATTGAAAAAATACACATATATTTTACCCTAGAAACCTTTTATCGATAAAACCAACATTCCTTGAGTGAATTTGCCTCTCTTATTGTCTTATTCATTCACATAATAAAGAGTTACATGACTAACCTTGGTCCACACCTAATATACAATCATCAACCTACTCTCTTTCTCTCACATAAGAACAACCCTATAGCCAATTCGATTTACATATAAATGACCATTACACACCTCTCAATCAAGAGATTCAAGTCACTAAGAGTAACCTTTTATGGTATTACAACATGCCATATCTTTAGGATTTAATACATTCAAAAAATTGATTCATGGAACCCAAAACTGGTTACAGATCCATGCAAATGATTGGTTGCAATCCCATGAATATCATGATTATGTTACAGTCAACTATCTAGTCAACCTTTAGTTGGCTCTTCCATTCAGCTACCAGTTGACCATCTATTGCACTAGTATTCAACAAACCTCATTTTTCTTGTATTTCTTGTTGAAAATTCCCCTCCAAAAAAATGGATCCCCTTACCGTCTTCTACATGAAACTACTTGGTTTGAACTTGTTTCGTTAATAAAAATATTTGATTATCATTTATATAAAAAATACCACTTTAGATTTTTCCTGGTTTGGATGGAATTCCATTTTTTATGCTTGGTACTTAAGAAAATTTTTAAAGACAAGTTTGGTAATTGGACGAATTAATATAAACTCCTCTGGTGCATACCAAAGGAGTTCCTCTCAAACACTCATTTTCCCATCATAGATTTTTCTTCAAACCCTCGTGAAACATGTTTATATCAATGCGTCACTTCGCAAAAATTCCTTTGGCTGGACTGGAGGAGTTCTTATAAATTTCCTCAGTCAAACCCTAGGAGTCTCTACTTCTAACCTCGATGCACATCGATATAGTTTGTATCAATTCCTCTAGTATACATTAGATTCTTTCCCATGAAGTATTTTGGTGTGTTATGAAGGACTTCCCACCAACATTGTCAGCGAGGTCCTTAAAAGCCTCTTGGTCACATTAAGTCTACTCAACGACTATAAAATGAAACTTCTCCTCAAACATTTTCACCATTGTCTCTTATGAGCACTCAAGATTCTTGACGCATAGAATGTCGAAGTGACCCATCCTTTAAAACTTATAGAAATTGGCCCTCCACCTTTTCCTCCATAAGTTTAACCACGTGGAATATTTCCAGGTAATCCCTAAAATCAACTCTGACCCTTTCTTTCACTGGTAAATTTTTCTAGTGTGAAATTGTTTTTCTCTATTTATTGGGTTACCATCCCTTTGGATCCTGGTCTAGCCAATTTTCCTTTGCATAAAACGTTGACTATGGTGGCTTCTCCCATTTCCTCCATAAAAGCGCTCTGGCCTCTTCACACTTCATCCCTAACCATATTCTAATTCCTTAAGGTCACAACCCATACCCATTCTGAGAATCATAACTGTATTTTCCCCATCCCAATATCATGTTCCTTGATCATAGGTATATTATCCTTTGTCACTCTATTTCTTCCCCCACTCACTATAGTTCCTTGTGTGAAAATTTGTATACGAAGATGGTTTAACCATAGTTCAAGCCATAGGGGGATTCGGAAACTTAAATCACCTATGATGGCAAGTTGCAAACCTGAACTTGGTATTTTCCTCATGCATTTATTCATCATAGTTTCATATATTAAATTAAAAATATTTTGGACCCTAATCGTAGTTCCTCGACCTTTCATTCACCTGATCCCTAAGACTTAAAATGAAGAAACCTTCACCAGTTCGTTCGAGGGACTTAGTCCATTTGAAAAATCTTAGAAACCAGATATTTTGGCATGAACTCCTTCGGTCCATTTGGAGATCTTCAAAGTAACATTGTTGGTACCTAGAAATATGTACTAATGAACTGCTCTATTATTAATTAGAGGATTTAACACTAACGTCTCTTCTTTCTTAGAATAATCAATGTTGATTGGAGGACTTAACACAAATGGTTGTGGTATAACCATAGTTTGACTTGATTTCTCCTTCAGTCCATTTGGATATCATGGCATAAACTCCTCCAGTATTCACCAGAGGATTTATCTTAAACATCATCAGTTCCTATAAGGAAATTTAACATAAACTCCTTTGGTTTACATTGGAGGAGTTAACATGAATACCTCCAGTGTAAACTAAAGGACTTTATAGTAACTCCTACGACACATACTTTGGTCCACCATCACACTCTATACCAAATCCTCAGGTATTGTTGGATACTTTCACACTAACTTATCTGGTGTGTGCATTAACCCATCAACACACTTAATGTAATTCACTTTTATGTACATTGGAGCATTTCGTATGCACTGCTCCAGTTTCAAACGTTCAGTAATTTTATAGAATAACTTTGATTACTAGTTTGGATTTCACTTTGATCTCTTCACTAAGAATTGAATGTACACTATGCCTCGTATCACACTCTCATATTTTGATGTTGATATCCCACCTCAAATTAACTCAAGTGAGTCCTCGGGTAATTCACTATTAGTCACTTCAATAAGCTTATTTTTAGATACATATCTTACTCGTATTATTATGTCATTTAATGTTGTATTTAAACTAATTTTTTCTATACTTGAAAGATTTAGCTATGTCTCCAAGGAAGAAGGCAACTAACAAAACGCCTACCATAGAATCCTCTCAAAGATACAACCAACATGAAGATGATTCTGACATCGTAGAAGTGATGTATGGATACACAATAGGATTTCTATAAAAGGGATAATATGTAATTAAATGGGACATTTATTCAATGTTAAATAAACAAAATGTTATTGTCAATGTGGAAAATCAAGAAGAGCTCATGATTTTCAAAAACATCCAAAAATATAGAATTCATAGGGTAGTCACCCGCTCCGCAGTCTTTCCTTGCGTTGTTGTTGTTTCCTATATTCTAAAAGACGTGGACCTGGGAAAAAAATACATATGCAATGCCCGTGGAGACTCCATATATTCTTTCCAACCCAAACACCTAAAAACATTTTATCATCTGGAGAAAGGAACTAGGAAGCTCGACAATAAGATTTTTGGGGGATTCAAACATACAACTAAAGAGATGTGTTGTATATGGTACAATCCAGATAAACGATTTAATCTTATACCAAAGGGTGGCTACCCAAAGACACTAATAAGAAATCCATACCAATATATGGTGTCCATGCTATGCAGGTTATACAGAGAGAAAAGTGCCTCCAAATTTTCTTTATCTTATATTCCCCTTGTAAAATGTAATCACACACAATGATATTAATAAAATATGTCACTGCTACATACCAACTAGACAAAAGAGATGTGGGGAAAACCTCTACTATAAAGGGAAAGGGGGCTAAGAGTGTAGGAAAGGGGGCTAAGAGTCTAGGAAAGGAGGCTAAGAAAAGGAAATATTATAATAATATTTCCTAAACTCAAAAGTCATGGGATATGATTTTTATCCTATGTTCCTAAGAGTAACGAATGAGTCACCAAGTGGAGCTCATGTAGTTCCTAGCTTGAAATGTGTCAATTTAATGGCATGAAAATATATTGTTGAGAGGTTAGTGTAACTCTCATATTTCCCATTCATTCTTACCATCATTCTCTCATGTTCACTCGGTCATATACCTTCCATACCTATATATTGGAACTATTTTGAACAATAACCTGAATAGTTGATTTTAAGAGGTGAGTTAGGCCCATGTGTTGTTGAAGATATGGGGTTTCATGTCTATGAGTTGTTGAAGAAGCAGGTTATCATGCTTGTAAGTACTTCTCTTCAGGTGAGAGAATTGCTAGGAATTGTTTCCAAAGGTGTTGAGTTGCAGCTACAGGGATTTGAGACTTCCTATCTGGCCTATTGTTGAAGACCCAAAAGTGAAGTGGGGGACCAAAAGGATTGTCGAGAATATGAGGGGAACACTTCCTCGAGTGATAGATGCACGTGGGGAGCATCAGACTATAGGTTGTTTGTTAATGTTGGCACTGAAGTCTAAGCTACTTTGTTGTTGAAGGACCTTACCCTAGCTTAGGAGTTATTTTCCTTGGTGGAGTTTTATCCCTAGCTCAGGGGTGACTTGTTGCTGAGATTTTATGAGAAACAATGTCTATGGACAAGAGGAACATCTAAGGTCTTCACATAGTTGGTGAATTTGCGACAAAGGATAAGTGTCTTATGTGTATTTTATTTAATTACTATGAGATTAAATGTATATTCCATTATGGTTTTTTCCTATATATTTTTTTTTTGTAAATAAAAATGTGGCATTTCCTATTATAACTTATCACCTACAAAAAATCACATGTTGTTGGGCTACCAACTGTTCCACCGAATTAGCGGAAATTGGGATAGTTGGCATCCTGGGATGTCAAAGTCTTAAAAAGGCGATCCACCATCTGCCCTGCCAAGAGGAAACCAGGTCACGTGACAGCCTATAGTCTTTACATCTAACAGTAAAACTAGAATTGAAGCTAGACTGAACTTAGGACTGACATCTAAGCAAGAGATTATACACCAAAACCAAAAATAGCTCCAATCCATGTTATTAACCATTGACATCAGAATTTATGTCATTGGGATCTCCTTTGTGCAGCCCATTCCGAGTCTGCAGGACAAAAGGCCTTGCACACGTCGGACAATTTTGCCCAGATGGTGCATTGGAAAAATCCTCATACAACATATCGATGTGTTGGTGCATGAGATTGACACAGTGGAGTTGGTATGCCATCTGTCTATTCATATCAAACACTAAATCCAATTATTTCTGGTGGAAGAAGGGTGGGGGGGAACGCCATGGTTCCAAGACAATCGATATAGGAGGTGGCACAAGGACTTCGCCACCCTCCATCATTGTGCCACCTGGACCCTCCATAGACTCGCCTATAGCAGCCTCAGTTGTAGCAGCCTGTGCTCCAGCCTGTGCGCCATCCCTATTCTTTTTTCTTGCACACAGTCCCTATGCACCTTCCTCCTTCCTAGGGTCCTCGTCCTCCGCTGCAACATTGGGTAATTCATTGTCTCCTGGAAGCAAGGTGTCCTGAGAGTAGAGGTGGAGTAAATCCTCTAAGAATTCCTCCTCCATGATATAGATGTGAAGTCCCTCTGCCTCCTCCCTAGTGTTGGTTTAGTGGTGAACCTCAGTGGCTGGAGTAATGGTTTCCGTTGAAAAATTGCTTGGGGGTTGCCAATTCTCTAGCATAGTGAAGAGAAGGGAATCCAGAGGGATCTGGAAGGGTTCCTCCAGGATCACTTCCTCCATGTAAGCCATTGGAGGAGACCTGTCCTTCACTTTGTTGCGTGCAACCTGAGTTCATTGAGTGCAGGCTATGGAAAATTCCCTCTCAAGAAGTTACCTCCTTCTCTATCACACGGAAAAGTTATGCCAAGCAAATCCACGACACGGCCTGCCTCTCTCCCTTGGCATCGAGGCAATGATGCAAATAGATAGCATGAAAAATATTTTGTAGTGGTTGCATTAGAGCACTGAGTTGCTTTCCTGGTTGAAGTCGAGGGTGAAATGGTGTAGGATGGTGCATTTTTGGATGATATCATTGAGGAGAAACATGAATTCTCCCATTAGCGCCCCCCATCCATTGAATTCAATTGTCGTCAGTCTTCTCGCGCAAGGGAGTCGTCCTTGAGCTCTTGACATGAAGTAATGGCAAGCTCCCATAATTAATGGAGAAAGGATGGGAGCCATCCTTCCATATTTATGTTTGGGATCAGGCCTGTGTTATGTGGCCCCTGTGTGCTACGTGGCACCCCATCCAAGGTTGGTTTTTTCCTAAATTATTATGCATGTTTATATTTATTATGGGATGTATAATTTTGTGCATATGTTGAGAATTTTTCATTTAAATTAATGTCACCATAGTTGGTATTTTCATAGGGCACTGCCCAACTTAGGGTTGGGAATGCTACTACGTGGTATCATAGAAAAAACATTGTTGATTTTCCAGTAGTGGGGACGTTACCGTGTGGTATTAGAGTTGTACTTGGTGAGTTTGATGAAATGGGGATGTTACAGTATGGTAATGAGACTCATCTAGGTGTATGAGTATGCTACACATTGTATAAGTCCATATTATTCTCACTAGCCCCATGTATGATAGAAAAAACATTAGCTATGATCATATGGATAGGATAATGGTACCTGGTGCAACATGACACATACATCAGGATATACAAGACCATGAAAGCACCACACCTACTACCCAGATTCGTCCTAGACAAGTTATACCTCCATGAGGTATCCTATCACAAGGTAATCAACATAGTCAAGGGAATACTCTATAGGGATAAAAAATATGTATGGCCCCTACTCCCATTATGGATTGGTGCTTACTCATTCAACATAACCAAGGAGGACTGAGACAAAGTGGATACACTACTCTCATACCACTTCGAAGAAGAGAGGTTTATGAGGCACAACTCGAATGAAATAGTCAAGGAACACTTTGACAATCTTGGCATGCCATGGGAATATACTTTAGAGATTTGGGAGGATGTTATAAATCTAATTTTCACCCAGCCTGCTTACCTGGCCTCTGGCCCTACTAGTTGCCATTTTTCTTGAGCCAAGCTCTTCTAAAAAGCCCTCTTTTTGAGCCATACATACCATGGCATTCTACAGCCCATGTGTACACTCATGCATACGCATGCAAGTCTTCTACAGCCCGCGTATACTAACAAAAGCACGAAAAATGGAAAGTTGCAGACGAAAAATAGAATTTCAAGGAATTGCTAAAATCATTTGACTGCCTATGGCCAGTCATTCAACTGGATCACTACCTATAAAAGAAGGGGTAGGGGTCCCATTTAAGAAAGAAGGAGAAGAGCATAGAAACTCTGCCCAAATTTATCCTCCCTTTTCTCCAATTTCCTGCAATTGTATTGTGAGGTTGAGTAGTTGGTGCATTGTGAAGAGGATCCCAAGACCAGGTTTGAGGAGCAATGCCAACCACATATTGTAAGTTCACTCTTGTGAATATTAATACAAAAAGGAATACTTTTTTTGTCCCACCATATCATGTGTTCAAATTGTGTATTTATTTTATGATATTGTCACATCGAACCCAACAATTAGTATATGAAATGCATGTTTCCAGCTCTCTGTTTGTCCATGTGTGAATGTAGGTCATCTTTGGGAGGACACTTGTAGTCAAGGAGTGAGTGAAAGCGAAGGAATCGACATCAAAAGAAGGATTTAAGGTAGATTTACCTAATCTTCTTTGCACCTTTGTGTTGTGTGGGGTTTTGTGTTGGGAGAATAGGAAAAGGTAGAGGCGTTTAAATGGTCATTTTTTTGCATGCATGATTAGAGCTCTTAAATGCTAAGTCCGTAAGTGGGATTTCCCACTCACATCAGCGTTTGCGACTCCACTGGGGACTCTCTAGGGTTCTTTGGGGATTTTTTATTGGGTATTTTGAAATTGGTTTTATTGTCATTTTTTGACTTTCTACAAGAAGTCTGAGTGTTCAGGGGTTTTGGTTCTCAATACTAGTCTTCCTTGCTCTGCTTACCAGGCCATTTATTTTCTATTTTTGAGAGTCTTAAGAGGTATATGCACCATATAGTGGGAAAACATGTGTATGCCCATGCCCTACCCTTAGTCAGCCCATGTATGTACGCCTGCTGATGAAGTGCTAGTTGTGTGTCTAAGAACCCAGGAAATCCTTCTCAGGAAGAGGGAGTTATCCTCTCCCATGCAAAAGTGATCCTTCTCAGTGATATTTTGGGTCCTTCTAGGTCTCTAATTGAACAATCTATAGTTAGGTAAAAACCTCAAGATTAACATTGTTTCACTATATTTTTCTTGCCTCTTTGCGTCAAAGTAAGTTTTTTTTTTTACCTTTAAGGGGTTTTGGTGTTCAATATCAGTATCCTCTGCTGAAGCTTAGCTAATTCTCTTCTTTTTTTTGAAGGTTTTCAAAGGCACATGTGGCTTGTAGTGGGCCTGCCCGCGTGCCCACGTGTCCTTCCCTTCTACAACCCACGTATGCACACTAGCTATTGAAGAGACAGTGATGTATCTATCCAGAAAAGTTTTTGGAGGCAGTCATCCTCCTCCTTGTCAAGCTTTTACTTCCTAGGGTATTTCTTGTCTGAATGTGGTATTTTTCATAGCATCTTAGCCTAGGTTTGGACTCTATTATGGCTTCCTTTTTCATTCAAAGTCTTCTTTTGTCTCCTTGTTAGGTTTTTTGATGAGACAGTGAGTCAGTATGATCTTCCTTCTTGGTTGTCAGTATCTCCCCACGGTCAGTGGTTGGCCAGAAAATTTTCTTGGCCTTGTCTTGTCTTGGCTTTTTAACCATTTTTTGCTTCAGAAAAGGATAAAGCTTCCAGCTTTAGTTTTTCTTGTTTTTCGAGGCACAATAAAAAAAAGTAGATTTTTTCTTTGTTTGGTTAAGTAGTCAAGTGTTTGCACAGATTATCAGGAAAAAGTTCATTTTCATAAGTTCTTGGCTGATTGACTTAGGACAATAAGTATCTTGTAGTCGAGTGAAAGCATGTTTTCAGTTTTCTTTCAAAAGATCTTAGAAAGAAATTTTTAAAAGTTGGTTAAAGTAAATTCTTTTTGAAGAAGTAGTTTTGTTTTAAGCACTTTGCATGTTCTTCTTTTCGTCGCTATAAAACACCACTGGTTTCATTATCATCTCCTTTGACTTTAAAAACATCCCCTACAATAAATGTTTAAATAAAATCTTTTAGACTTTATGTTTTATAGGGTACACCAACAAGTCTAGGACTAGAGCCTTGATTTAGGTTGGAGAGGAAACTCTTCAAGGCTACCAAACACAAACATAAGATTCTGAGCTAGGGAGTGTTCAAAGTCTAGTAATGTGGAAATTATCTAGGACCCCCCTCTAACACAAGGGATAAAAACGAGGTCTCGTGCAGAAAGGTAGCGGAGATAACCCCTCCAAAGTTGGACCAAGGATAGTGGGGAACGCATATAGAGGACTTGTCTTGGGATTCCGTTGATCACATTTTCCATAGAGCTTAGTGGGTATCGAATCCATTCGAGATCCTCAGTCATATTTCAAAATGATTTCTTTCGATACCCTTGATAGGTTTCAGGCTTGATACCCTATGCATTGCAGTCCACCCAACTGTCGACTGTACCCACCTGGTGATTTTTCACGAGCTGGAAACCTAGTTGCCTTTATTTTAGGGACTTACATAGGTCACTGCGGGGGTATAATGCAGTACCTAGGGCAGACATCAGGCCACGCTTTGTAGAGTATACCTGGAGGGTGCTTCCATATTCGAGTTGGACTTTCATCGGTAAGTTTCTCTAGTGTTGGTTGGTGTAACTGTTCTTCCAAATAGTTAGTCATTTGATTGATTTGCCTTTAGGAAATTTTAGTGTATTCTTTGTGCTCCCTATTTTTCCATAGTGAGTTAGTCAATCGTGGCTTTGGGTCTCTAACCTAGGGTGGTAGACCTCCCACTCCGCTGGTTGAGAGGAATTTTCAGTCTTCTGCTTAGAAACGTGGAGCCGCCTCTTTATAGGCATTGTTTTGATAACACTAGTTCTTCAGAGTCAGTGTGTGATACTTTTACGGATTTGAACGATCCCACATGGGGAGAACCTCTGCATAAGATCTTCATGGCTAAAGTTCCTGATGATACCAACCAAGGAACCCCTTCGCCAGGAGATTCTTGTACTTTTGTTTTCTTTGGAAACATTGGTGTCCCTTTGATGGCCACTTTGTACATTCCTGGGTTGAATGTGGGACTATCAGTTTGGTTGGGTAGCATTCCAAATGTCTCAAATGCTCTTGATGCTTCTGAGTTAAACACCTTAAGTCATGGGCACCCTGTTGATGTTTCTTCTTGAACAAAGTCTTATCCTCCTCCTTCTCCCGCCTCTCATGAAAGTACAGTTACTAGTAACCAGAAGTTTAAACAAAATAGAAAGAGGAAGAATAGGAAGAAGAAATCACCAACCTCTACGAGTCATGTTGGAGATAGGTCGACAACCTCTCCAAGTCATGTTGAAGACAAACACCCAACCTCTGCAAGTTATGTTGGGGTCAAGCACCCACCCTCTGCAAGTCATGCTGGGGGAAAATGTCCAGTCCCTGCTAGTCATACTGGTAATAGGTCTGTAGCCTCTGCAAGTCATGTTATCAATGTTGATACTGAGAGGGGGGTGAATCAATATCAAGTACAATTTAAAACCTTTTTCAACTTATACTTAATCCATTCAATTATATCCAATGATAAATGAACAATATTATAAGAGTTACACCAATACACCACAATACACCATGCACAATATATGAGAAATAATCAATAGTTT
>JASDQU010012664.1:156357-192925 GCA_032191745.1 Picea mariana
ACAAGGAAGGAAAAATCATATTGGAACCTGAAGCCATCACTAACACAAGAATTCACCAACTAAGGAATAGATCCATTTCAGAGTATCTCATTAAATGGAGGAAACTATCGGCTGAAGATTCCACTTGGGAAGATGAGTCTTTTATACAGAAGCATCCAGATTTACTCAAGCGTTGCAGACAACACTTGTCTCAAGGGGAGGGGCATGTTAAGCCCTAATATTGGCTCATTACCCCTTAATTGGGGCATATTAGATTAGTAATGTTATTTTATTTATGTCCGCTTTAGGCCATTAGTTGTAATTGTACCTCCTAGTCTCCTATATATACCAAGGAGACATTTTCATTTTGAATAATCTTGTACTTGAACATTTAAGTGGGGTAAAAGGAGGTTGCCCCCTCGAAGGGGCTTATTATCTGAAATTCTCTCTTTTTCAAGGCGTTGAGTACCTTTTCTGAGGATTTCTATGCTATATTGATATTTGGTTCTTAACAAGTAGAGCCTGCTGCTAGGCTCGGACCAAGAGTCTCTTCAATAGTCAACTTGGGAAGTTTCCCAAAAGGGAAGAAAGCACAAAACACGGTGTAAGTCCTCCCTCGGTATAGTAGTCGTAGTCATGGCTTCAAGGATAGCCTCATCTGAAGGAAATTCAAAATCCGAGAAATCACGCAAACGAGGGTCAACAATCCCAAAGGGTGAAGTAAACTGACCATACTCCATATGACAATGGAGGTTCTGGCTAGGACTGGCAGAGTCTATTAGTGAAGAATCACGAGCATGAGGGCTTGAGGATCTACAAACAATGAGATCAGACTCAGAAGGATACTCAAGCCCACTTGGAAAAAGAGAGGGAAGCAAGGGTTCCCATGCCCCCATTGGATAAACCAATGGAACAATTGTTGAGACCAAGTCTCGAGAGGGAAAACATGATTGCACAAGTTCCTTCTCCAACTTAGGGGGCAACCTCCTTTTACCCCACTTAAATGTTCAAGTACAAGATGATTCAAAATGAAAATGTCTCCTTGGTATATATAGGAGACTAGGAGGTATAATTACAACTAATGGCCTAAATCCGACATAAATAAAATAACATTACTAATCTAATATACCCCAATTAAGGGGTAATGAGCCAATATTAGGGCTTAACACTACATGAACTAGTTTTATACATGAGTCGTAGCCCCCACGGGTCTTCTTTTAAGCCCTTTCTAGACCCTTTAAAACATGAAAAGGTTGTCTAGCGATATTGTTGTCTTTCACGCTCATTAGAATGAAATTTTAAGGCACGTCTATCCGGCGGTAGTTTACCCATTTTCTAGTTCAGATGGTCAATTGTACGAACAAAGTTATACTCTAGGAACTTCAGTTCTCTAGAAGAGTATCCTCAAGTATTATTTTACCCCTTTTTCGGGCCTAAGGGACTAAAGTTACGAAAAAGGCACCCCCACGGAGTCCATAGTTAAGCTCTTTTTAGACTCCCTAAAATTGAAAAGATCGTCGAGTGACCTTGTTTCTTAACACTTGTTAAAATGGCCAAGAAGAATAACCTTTATGGAGTCCATAGTTAAGCTCTTTTCAGACTCCCTAAAAATGAAAAGATCGTCGAGTGACCTTGTTTCTTCACACTCGTTAAAATGGCCAAGAAGAACAACCTTTACAGAGTCCATAGTTAAGCTTTTTTTAGACTGCTTAAAATTGAAAAAATTGCTGAGTGACCTTGTCTTTATCACACTCGTTTAAATGGTTTTGAATAGACGTCTTTTCGGTGCTATTTTACCCCTTTTTCTAACCGACTAGACTATTTTCGAAAAGGGTACCCCAGTGGAGTCTTCTTTTACGCTTTTTTAGACTCTCTAAAAATGAAAAACAGACCGAGCTTACCTTCTTTGGGCTCGTTAAAATTACATTGAAGGACCTTACCATTGTGTGTCTTATTAATTGCATTTGTATACTTGCATCTTTGGCCTAATGCCAACTCCATGTTTCTCTCAAATGAACCCTCTAAAGCATGCATTATACTCAAGCCCTGTAGCACTTTGCCTCTGTTTCTTGATACCTTTGGCCCATGGAGGATTTTTTTCGAGTGTCCTTTTGTTTCATATGTCCCTTTGCCCTGAGCATCCCTTTGTTCCATGTGCCTGGAACTAGTATGTTTGCGATGCTCGATCCTCCTTTGTAATGTAGCATTATTTTATTCTTTTTCAAAGCTTTCCAAAATTATTGAAAAAGACAAAAACAAAAAAATCAAATATACCCCAAAAAGAGGAGGGGAAAAGTATTTTCCTTTGTTGGCAGCACAATGAGTCACCCTTGGACAAAGAACATCTTTCCATTTTTTCATCAAATATCTGGGATTTAGTATGACCTTAGGAAGTTGTTCTCATAGCGTTGTGTCCTCCTCCATTTGGTTATTCTTCCAAACATATGGAGAGCTGGTGTTGCCTCCTGCATCATCCACTTCTGTCAATATCACGCTGCCCGAGTCTCATAATTTGTCGTGCTACTTTCCAAGGAATTTTTTTACCAAGCTCATGTTGGCCTTTCTGCAGTTTGTCTCTTGTCCTCATGCCCGACCATCCTAAAACACCAATCAAAATCCTTGTTCAAAATCAATGAATTTATCTGCCTATTCATCGGGATCCTCTTGTCTACTCACGATGAGCTATTGAAGACTTTTGGGTAATGAAGTTGTACACTCACATTACACTCGTACCTGATTTTTGAAGATCTTGAAGTTGTTGCTCGAGCTCTGAAAGCATCATCTCCAGCCATTAGATGACACTTAGATTCTTGAAGATGGATACTACACATGTATATCTTTTGATTTTGAGATGTAGATCCATTGTGTATTTCTCACGGCTACACTTTATATAGTTATATGAAATGGATTTTTAGTGTATTTGATTGGTAGCCATGATTTTATCTTTTATCCTGAGCATGGGTATGCCCACCTCGGTGAGACAAATTATTATTTTGTAGATGGCATCTCCTGAATACTGGTCCTTGGGCTCACTCACTTGGCACATTAACGATGATTGGTAAAGTATTTCGGCCATCAGATGCTCTTCTAACCTCACACTTTAGGGGGCATCTGTTATAAACCTAATTTGCACCCAGCCTACATACGTGGCCTCTGGCCCTACTAGTTTCCATTTTTCTTGAGCCAAGATTTTCTAAAAATCCATCCTTTTGAGCCATACGTGCCCTAGCCTTCTACAACCCATGTGTGCACTCATTCATATGCATGTAGGCCTTCTACAACCCGCATATACTGACAAAAGCACGAAAAATGGAAAGTTGCAGACAAAAAACAAAGTTTCGAGAAATTGCTAAAACCGTTTGACTGCCTACGGCCAGTCATTCAACCGGATCACTACCTATAAAAGAAGGGGTAGGGGTCCCATTTAAGAAATAAGAATAAGAGAATATAAACTCTACCCAAATTTATCCCCCCTTTTCTCCAATTTCTTGCAATTGTATTGTGAGTTTGAGTAGTTGGTGCATTGTGAAGAGGAGCCCAGGACCAGGTTCGAGGATCAGTGCCAGCCGCATATTGTAAGTTTACTCTTGTGAATATTAATACAAAAATCAATACTTTTTTCGTCCCACCATATCATGTGTTCAAATTGTGTATTTATTTTATGATATTGTCACATCTAACCCAACAATTAGTATATGAAATGCATGTTTGTAGCTCTCTGTTTGTCCATGTGTGAATGTAGGTCAGCTTTGGGAGGAGGCTTGCAGTCAAGGAGTGAGTGAAAGTGAAGGGATCAACATCAAACAAAGTATTTAAGGTAGAGTTACCTAATCTTGTTTTCACCTTTGTATTGCATGAATGTGGGGTTTTGTGTTGGGAGAATAGGAAAAGGTAGAGGCCTTTAAATGGTCATTTTCAGCATGCATGATTAGAGCCCTTAAATGATAAGTCCGTAAGTGGGATTTCCCACTCACATTTGAGGAGGAAGAGATCCATTGCAGATCCAAGACCAATGATGAATTAATTACGAAAAGACAAGGAAAACTTATCGGAAGGATTTTCGATGAAGAAAAGGCATAAGAGGAGGCAGAGAAGAAAGTTGAAGAAGAATCATAAGAAAAGGATTTTTTTTGTGACTACATCCATGCAATGAATCTTGGAAGAAGAGGAAGAGCCTTCAATAGAGAAGAAAAGGAGAAATAAAGAAAAGAGACACAAGAAAAAAGAATGTGGTGGAGAAGAAAAGGAAAACTAATGAACCCAAAGATAATGCTAAGGATGATGCGACAATACCAAAGACAGAAGATAAATAAAAGTTAGTTATCAACAAATCCATAAAAAAAGCAACAATATAAGAAGTAGCACATAAGGAAACATCTAAAGAATAGATATGCAAGAGATATTGATAGTAGTTGTTAGCAGACATATATAATTGAATGGACTAGTTTTGGGACTTTGTACTCCATTCAAATCAAGTGAAGTACAAAATTTAAATAATTTCACATATGATAAGAACTCAAGTAGGATCTTGCAATAAAAAATAAGGAAAGTGCCATTCATAAGAGATAATATGATATCAGTACTCACGTAGACCCCAATGACATAAAAAATCATCAAATACCTAGTCGCCATAGCATCTATTGGCACATATTTCATGACACCAACAAAATATAATGTCAGGAACCTTCTTCACCAAAACTTGGAAAAGGATGCACAAATCAAGGAGCTAGAAAAACAATTCAAATGAGTTAAGTATGATGAAGTCAACCTACAAAGATTTAAGGCTAGTGCAAAAAAGGTCATGGTAGAATTAGAACAGACCATGATAGATATCTATTCCCACTTGCACATGTTCCAAGATATGGAGGCCAACACAATGGAACAAAATAGCTAAGTTCAAGCCAAAAACACCCATTTCAACAGTGTCTAGGTGTTGGAGAGGAAATTTTGGATGTATTTTTGGGAGAAAAAACTAAGTATGAAGAAAGCGCGGAGAAGGAAGAAAGCACACAAAAGGAAGAAAGCATGCAGAAGGCAGAAAGGGAGAAAAAGGGAAGAAAATGCATAGAACGAAGATAGCACACAAATATAATAATAAAGAAATCAAGACAAAGAAGAAAGAACAAAGGAAAACAATGTTGCTTTCTAGAAATATAAAAGCAATAGAGAAGATGTATAAAGAACGACAAGTAGAAGAAAGAAAATGATGAATTAACTAAAGTTTCCCATGCCATGCATTGTAATAGGCTATTTTGGGATAACAGGGATTTAAACCCTATATTTTGTGTATAAATATGTAACGGGATAGGGATATTAGGGGGTGCGTAGAGGAGAGTCAATGTTATGCAAAGGTTATGAATGTAATAGACAATTGGAAAAGATACAACATGAATAATGAAAGAGTTTAGAGAGAATATTATGTCTTGTGTTCTTTACTTGTCTATGTGCATTTATGAATGATGCTTTACTTCACAAACTAGATTTATTTATCGATTGATTATGCTGCAATTTTCATGAAAGACTGAGATAATCTATGAAATAATTGAGAACATCCATAAGCTATAATAATGAATAATGATTCACGTATCGGCCTCTCTTTCTTTTACTGCTGTAAAAACTTGGTTCTTCCAGCCCCAATAGATACCTCGGATGAGACTTCATCTCCATAAGTAGGTGATGTTGAAAGGGTCATTGTCTTGAGGGTTTTTTTTTCATAGTTGAACTGAACCTTGGGTGTTACAACCCATCCATAGACCATAATATAGACAACAAATGGTTTTGTTACCGTGATTGAGACATTGCGACTAAGGGAATGTTTTGGAGGCTAAATAAGAAAGAGATCACATATTGGTTAGAATGAAAAGAACAAGGGTTCACGCGACAAGAGAATAGGAACCCTTGGATGAGTGACAAGCAATGGATGAAAAAGTATGTGTTCATGAATTTGCATGAAATTTTCTTGAGCGAATTCCCATAAATTCTAACTGAGTGGCTAGAGAGGTTGGTACAGAAGACAACAAGCTTTAGTGTTGTAACGCTAAATAATTGGACTCTGGAATTGGTAATACAACTGAATTTGGTAAGTAACTGAACTATTTGAGCAATTTATTTTTGGTTAGATAGTGTACTAGAGGGTTATTTTACATAATTTTCCATAGATTGCATTCAGTCATACAATGTTGCAGAAATATTTTTTTACAAAGGCCTATGGGGGAGGTTCTTGAAATGGTTGAATACATGGATAAAAAAATTTCTATGTGAAAATCATGTGATGATAATGAAGTATGACAAGTAAACATGATTTTTTCACATAGGGGAAGCCGTAGGATGATAGGAAGAGCATATGAGAAAAGGAAGGAAGAAATGAAAAAGGAGGGAAGGCACTAAGGATGCAAGAAGGAAGTATTGCAAAGGAAGATTACAAGTTTGGAGATTTGTGCAGAGGAAAGATATACAAAAGGAAAAATATTGGGGCTGGGAGAGAAGAGTCGCACAATGAACTAGAAGTGTGAGAACCTTGCACACAAGTACAAATTGTAGAGATACCATATATAGGAGGAGGAGAAGAGGGTTGTCAGTCTAGTCTAGTAATAGAAGAGTCTTTAAGTCCTATTCAGATAGGTTCATGTGTTAAATCCATGAACCTGTTTGCATCACCACAATTAGAGATAGCATTTGAATACTTGTCAATATCCATCATAGTTAGTCAAGGAGGGCATAATAGTAGCAGTCAGAATAGTGGGAGTAATGCGCAGAGTCAAAACTAGAGTCCACCAACATCCCCAAGATGAGGGAATACATAAAAAAACATGGCAGGAGTAGATAATAATATTAGACTTAATGAATTCAAGGGATTAGAGTCAGAGGATCCTGAATAACACTTTCTTGTTTGCAAGACAGTTTGGGCTGCTAAGGACGTACAAGACGAGGGAGTGAAGATTGCACAGTTAGAAACAACTTTTAGAGGCTGTAATATAGTATGGTATATGAATTTAGAGGGTATTACGCCTATTGGAAATCATAGGACTTTGGAAGAGATAAAGAAAACAATACTAAAGGAGTTCAAGAAGCCAAATTCAGAATCACAATACATCACCGAACTGAAAGAAATTAAACAAGTACAAACAAAGTCAGTATGGGATTTTTATTAGTGCTTTAAGGATTTGATGGGAAGGTTGAATTTTTATATTCCGGATCAACAACATAAAGAGTGGTTTATTGAAGGACTTCTACCCCAAATTAGTAGGCCATTAATTCAATATAAGGTTGTGTTGCATCCCGAGGCTCTAGAAATTGGAATGAAACTACAGGCTTCACTGAAAGGAGACACTAGGGGAATGACACAAGTTCAAACACAGATGGACACATTGAAAATTGAGCTAGCCAAGATTACGAAGGTAATGGAAAAATGAGAAAAAAATTGGTGTACAAAGTGAAACACAAAAGGCCAACACAAGGACAAATTCCTAGAATTCACATAGTATTTGGAAACTGGAGTGTTGAATCCCCTACCTGGAGGAGGATATTGCGAGATATGTAGTAAATAGGGTCATCATTCCACTGAGTTTCCATTACTCTAGAAATATCATATTACTCCAATGAACTTTTTTTGCCATTTTTGCTAGTCGATATGGCATAAGAGAAGGATTATCGTGCATTCAACCAACTAAGGGAACACACATTGGATATGTAGAGGATACAAGAATATAATACCAATGCAGATGGGAATGGAACGAAATATAATATTCAGAGAGGTTTCAATCAAGGGAACATAGAAAATTTTTGTAGAGGCCGAGGTAGAGGGAATTTTGGTGAATGAGGATGAGGACGGATTATATGTTATAACTCTAATCAACCTGGCCACTTGGCCTGATATTGACATAACCTATGTACCACGTGCACATATTGTAGAGAAATGGATCAAGCAATAGAGGACTATCCCCAACTAGCTGCAAAATTTAAGGATAGAGGAAACCCAAACTAGAATCAACATCAGAATAAGAATGTGTAGATGATATCAATTGAAAGATGCAATGAAGGAACAATAGTGGCAGTTGTTATGCATGGAGGTGCTCGAACAAGTACTGACCAAGGGAAGCATCCTGAGAAGTGGGTGAAGAAATCGTTAGGGCCTATACCACCATTCAATCTGGAACAAGCGAAATAGACATATCCTAAATCTAGGAAGGAGATACTTGGACTGCTTGAGGGGGCATCAACATCACCACTACCTTGGATAGAATATCAAGTAGTGTCGACGAATCCAATGGTGCATGATAGTACTCTAACAAAATTATTAAAGAGTTGTGTATAACTAATGAAAGATAGGACTGTGCTAAGTACTTTATATGACATGATTGATTAATGCAAAAATGGACAAGAAACCCCTATCATGTATAGAATGGTAAACTAGGTACTGCACAGGAAGAGAACCAAAGAAAAATCCAGGTTCAATGCCCACATTGGGCTGTATGATGTGGATAATTTTATTTTGGACTTACGATAGGATGTGAATGTAATACCTAAATAGATGTGGGAGATGATGGGAGAAACTGAAATAATATGGTCCCCTGTTCATGTAAGACTCAAAAATCAACACAAGATAGTCTGGACTGGGCGACTAGCATGAGTACCTATGAACATAGATGGGGTGTGCAGCATGATAGACTTTGAATTCATTGATATAGTAGATGATATTCAACTGTATCCAACATTGATGAGATTGGAATGGGAACTCAATAACCAGGAAATTATTAACTTGAAAAGGAGGGAGATGATAGTCGAGGTTGGGGATCTAAAGGTTATTGCACCTTTGGACTCATCAAAAGGGAAGAGATACACATAATCAACAAGAGGAAATGACATGGACAAATTATATAATATGACTGTGCAGATGGAGGATTATGTCTACCTGGCAATGGATGGTGTGCTAAGTTGGAGAAGTATCAGTTTGTGCACATCAAATTCATAAGTTGGTCTAGAGAATTCACAGTAGAGAATGCATGAAGTGTCAACTAGATGATGTGCACGTATAAACTAATCCTTGCGATGTACTGACATAGAGCTATGTTAACCACCCAGGTACAATGGGATAACTGAGATTGATATGTTTATAAAATCATTTGAGTTACAGGTACCGGAAATGAAGTTCAATCTCACTGCACTTGATTGTTGGTAGCAAGCCGAGAAGAGAGAATATAGAGAAACAACTAGTTCAATGGTGATTTCTTCCCAATGACACAAACATGCTCAAGAATTACTGAAACCATTTTGTCTCCCTCCCTTAGAATACCTTTGGAATACTCTTGTCATGAAACAACCTATAAAGAAAGTCCAACAAAGAATGAGCCATAAGTGAGAAGTGGTTGGGTCAGCCTCCAAGGTGACGATGGACTTAATCGAACAACATCTCATTCAACTCACCAAACACCTCACTATGATCCAGGATTTCATGGCTACCTCGGGGAAAAATATGCAGACTCTCAGTGACAATACATCCATGTATAAGGAATCTCTCAAATAATTATCATATCATTGGATCGTAGCACTTTATGATCAACTAGAAATGTGGAAAAAATACATCTGGGATAAGAGTGCATAAAAGGGCGAGACACAAAATCCAAATTTGATGTCAACCACATCTTATTTTTCATTTTTCTGAACTATCTGCAATATTGTATTTAACTTCACACATGTCAAACAACTACTAAGGGAAATAAAAAAAAATTGTAATTACTTCTTAAGGAATACAAGGAGTCATATTAGGAGTTAGTAATATTGGTATAAGTAAAGGGAGAAGCCCACTTTCAAAGTGCTCTTCAAGCATTGTATAAACTAGAGAACTATTTCAAGGAAGTATATTGTGTTAATGAATATTGAGAATCCCTCAAGGCCAAATTTCAAGAGAGATAGTAACTTATGCGTATTGTTGTTTGTTGAGAACTATTTCCACTATAATGTTTTCTATCCACATGGACTTTAAGGAAATGGTTTTCTTATAGACTTTTTTGGTGCAATCTTTCTTAATATTACAATTTTGTTATTTTTCTTTACATGTAATGTTATGAGAATATGAGTTGTTGATGTATGGAGAAATATGATTTATAATATCTTGGTTATATATTTATATGCATATGTTTCTAAATATGTACCTTCATGTAAACTATCTGATTTAGGTTTCTCATAAATTTTAGTTTCATTACAACTCATTGAGTTATGATAATTTTCTCCTAGATAAGATATGATATAATAGAAGTAGATTAGATTTATTTAAGCATTTACATAGTATTGATATATGTATTTCATTTCCATAACCATCCACCTTTTCAACCTAATAACCAATAATGGTAGTCAAACAAGATCTAGATGGTTCTCATAAACCAAATGTTGCATAGTCTAATTCGGGCTTTGTATCGGGTAGTATCCCTTAATTTTTTTGGGAAATTCTACCCTGTCAACCAAACTGGTGCTAGAAGGAGGGCCTGAAATTATATGGATTAAATAAACATGCTTCATATCCATTTGTATTCCTATGAAAAATGATGTAGGAGCATTGCCAGCAACAAGCGAGCACAGAGGCGGAAGACAGCTGGGATGAGTGCAACACATTTTTGCACATGTTGAAAATGTTTTTGAAAATGTCTTGAAAGACTAAGGAAGGGATATTAAAGAAATAGTTAAGGAAGGCATATGCGTATTTATGAATAAGTGATTGTAAACAGATCTTGAGCAATCTTCTCTCATCTGTCGATGTAAAAGGAATTTATGCCCGGTTAATGAAAGTAGGTAGATTTAAATTCCATATTAGACAGTTTTAGGAACAGGAGAGAAAACGACTATAGACACCCTCATCTTTGTATCATTGTATCAATCAAAATTAGATAAAAAAAAAAAAAAACACATCATCATAGAGAAGAGGAGAGTTGTAACAGAAGAGTTATAGAGGAGAACCCATGTACAAAAGTTCTGAATTAATATATGAATCTTTGATTCAGATTCATGGTGTTATGATGCTTTTTGTGTATATATGCTAATTGATTTGTTTATGATTGTTTTATTCTCTCTGTCATGCATTTGTTGTTATGCTATGTATGTATGATTTCATGTTAAGTGTTTGAAGTCTGAGAGAGAGAGAGAAAGAGAGAGAGAGAATGAGTTTCAATTGTTTCTCTTCCTGAGTGAGAGAAGTTCCTACAATAAGTGCAGTGAAATGTCCACAAGGAGTGCATTGACGAAGGTTCAAATTTTATCTCTGAAAGTTCAAGAGGGATACCATTGTTCTCATTTCAACAAAAGTGCAAGACAAGCACAGAAACTGTGAAAGTTGTGCGCAGGCTGGTCGAGACCTTAGAACTTATCAACTAAGGTTGAGAGATTGAAGGACTGTTGTTTCAGAGAAAGTGCACAGAGTCAGGATTTCAAGTACACTGAAGTATTTGAAGGATTTCTGCAAGGTGTGTGTGCAGGAGTCTCCTTGAAGACCTGAGTTTGCGAGGAAAGATCAGAAGGGTTAGGGCCTTTAAATCATTCAAGAGAAAGCAGGAAGCTCAAGTCATTGTGCAAAATTCATGCCCGAGAGAAGGATCACAGAGTCGATTTTGAGCCAGAGGTTCTTGAGGAGGAAACTGAATGATCAAAATTATCCAAGGAGAACTCTCGAAATAACGAGGATCGTAGGATCCAAGAAACTTGTGGGGAAGTTAAGCATTGGATAGATCCACCTTCGAAAGGCAGGATTCAACGTGGGCCATTGATTTCAATCATTGGACTGTCAATATCATTTCGACATTTCAGGGGTCATAAGTCCAAAGTGTGGATGAAACCTTTGGTTAATCAAGTCCTCTAAACGTGAATAGAGTTTTCATGTATAAAGGCGAAGAGTGACGAGGTCAGAATTTTGGAACTTTGGAATTCGGGGTTTCGGAGGTCCTAAGGGCTAGTGATCGGGACACAGGGGGGAGGAAAGCCTGAAATCACAAGTTGTGGCAGGATATTTTTCAGCATGTTGGGAATTGACATTTCGACATTCCGGTTGACAAGGAGTAGAGTGCTCCACATAAGAAGCTGCGAAATCACGAAACGCGACTTACCTTTGGTGGAGCATTTCGGCATTTCGGCATTTTGGAATCCGGAATCTCGAGGAGACAGTGTTTTAGAATCGAGATTTTTGAATTCCTGGTTTTTGAAATCTTGGGGAAGAAAACCATTTCAACATTTCGGTAATTCGGGGTCCAGAAGGTATAGGAGGTAAAGAGTTCGATATCAAGCATCATGAACTCCTGGTACACGAAATCGCACTAGCCATCTGATCAAGAAGATATCCACAACTATTGATCTCCTTGGCAATGAGATAGCAACATTTCGGTATTTTAGGGTTCGGCATATGGGGAATACTAATGACAAGAAGCGAGAAATAGTGAAGTGGAAATCCCTAAGTCACGAAGCGTGATAGGACTTCAGATGGACTTTGCGGGATTTCGATACTTCAGATTTCGGGACTCTGGGAGTCAAGAGACAGAGTTGCACATCATCGCAACTCTCGAAATTGCAAAGAGATAAAAGCCGAAGTCAGTGGCGAGAAGGGTCTAGTGTTTGGTATTTCGGGTTTCAGAGGTCGAGGAGGTAAGATGCTCGACATCAGGATTCGCGAACTTGCGAAATCCGGTATCCCGAAAGGAAAAAGGGGAAGTCCCAATGTCAGTTGGGTGCTGATCATGGAGTTCATGCCAGTGCAAAGATCACGTGAGCATAACTCAGAAGGACCTATGACATACACTCATTTGGGTGTGTGAATAAATTTCTTGAAGAGGAAATTGAAGAGCTAGTCAAACTCTATGGGGCTAAAAGTGAAAGATCCAGTGCGGACTCTGATCTGAGGGTTGGGGGTCTGCGTCAGTGTGGTATCAGAGTGAGTAAGAGTTCTTTTCTTTCTGTACTAGAGAAAAGAGAAAATAATTTTAGCCATGCCAATGAGAAGAAGAGATGGGCTAATGCCTGACCCAACAATGGAAAGGGAAATGCATGAACTACGTGCTAGGCTTGATGCCATGGAGACAACATAGAGCTGTGCAGTCAATGCTAGGGATATCAGTGAGGCTAAAAGTGAAAATGAAGCTAGAAACAAGGGAGAAGAAGTCGTAGTCGAATATGCAACAGATGAACGCCTATTCAGGGTTGTTGCAAGGATAGGTGCCCGGGAAAAAATGAAGATTCCCATGTATGAGGGGAACCTGGACGTTGAAGAGATTCTAGACTGTATTAGAGCTCTGGATAAATATTTTGAATATGAGGATGTCGAGGAATACAAGAAGGTTAAACATGTTGTCACAAGACTTAAAGGACATGCAACATTATGGTGGGATGAACTGCAAGCTGATAGACGCTATAAAGGCAAGCAAAAAATCAAAAGTTGGGATAGAATGGTTGTGAAGATTAAGGAAAAATTCATACCCAAGGATTATCAAATTACTCTGTTTCAGAGAATGCAGAATTTGAGACAGAAGTTGAGTTTAGTAAAATAGTACACTGAGGAATTCTACAAGATAAACATCAGAGCAGGTCATCGGGAAAGTGATGATGAAAAGGTTTCTAGGTACACGAATGGTCTGCGATATCACTTTCGGGATGAGATGAGCATGATGAGCCTTCAAAATGTGGAGGATTCCTATCATATGGATCTGAAAGCTGAAGAGAAGCTGAGCCGGAAGAAAGGTCAGAGAGGCTGAGGCAGAAGTCAAGCTAGAGGCAAAACAATTGCCCAGGATAGGAATTAGAAACCTAAAGAAGAGTGGAAGATACCTCAAACTCAAATTGAGAGAGGTGGAAGCTCACAGAGGGGACAGTATGATGATAGAAATAATTTTCCTCGAACTAGAGGAAGAGGAAGAGGCAGAGGGGGAAAAATAAAATGCTTTATCTGTGGGAAAAATGGACACAAATCCTATGAGTGTATAGACAGAAAGAAAGAAGGTGGTGAAACTCACATTGCCGAAGCACAAGGAAAGAATGTTGAGGCAGAAGATGCTGAGGGCAGAAGATCACTAATGATGAGAAAAGTTCTCTTGAAGCTAGAGAAAGGGGCAGAGAACCCAGCCCAAATGAACAGACTTTTTCGGACTGCTTGCAAGACCAAAGACAGGGTATGCAAAGTCATCGTGGACAGTGGTAGTAGAGACAATCTTGTTTCTACAAAGATGGTAGAAAAGATGGAGCTGGAGACTATTGAACATCCAAGCCCATACAGAGTTTCGTGGCTACAAAAAGGACATCAGGTAAATGTCACTAAACAATGTTTAGTTGAATTTAAAATAGGAGGATATAAGGATGAAATATTGTGTGATGTCATTCCCATGGATTTTTTTCATCTATTGCTGGGTAGACCATGGAAATATGACAGGAATGTGATTCATGATGGGAGAAACAACACATACATCCCGGAGAAGAATGGGAGAACTCACATGTTGTTGTTGATTAAGGATAAAGAAGTGAAACCAGAAGTGAGAAACAYTGTRCTTCTCATGAGTGGGAAGGAACTTCTTAAGGAGGCTAAGAAGAAGGAAGATACACAATTCATTGTGGTTAGGAAGCCTAGAATTGTTTTAACCAGTACAAGAGTGGATAATTTACCAGAGGAAATCCAAAAGTTGTTAGAAGAGTTCGCTGACATAGTAGTGGAYGAACTACCTCGTTTGTTGCCACCGATTAGAAGTATAATTCATCACATCGATATTATACCTGGAGATAGTCTACTAAACAAAGCGTCGTAAAKATTGACACTGCAGGAGAATGAAGAAGTCAAGAGACAAGTCCAGGATTTAATGGACAAAGGATTGATTAGAGAAATCTTGAGTCCATGCGATGTTCCAACAATGCTTAGCCCAAAGAAAGATGGAGGCTGGAGAATGTGTATAGACTCGAGGGCAATGAATAAGATTACCATTAGATACAGATTTCCATTACCAAGGATGGATGATTTGATGGATTGCTTGAGTGGAGAAATTTGTTTTTCAAAGATTGATTTGAAAAGCAAATATCATCAAATGCCTATGAAAGAAGGTGATGAATGGAAGATAGCCTTCAAGACAAATGAGGGGTTGTATGAATGGCTTGCTATGCCGTTTGGCTTAAAAAACACGCCCAGTAATTTCATGAGATTGATGAATGAAGTCCTGAAAGAGTTTATCGAGAAGTTCGTCATCGTATATCTTGACGATATATTAATTTTCAGCAAGACAGAAACAAAGCACTTGAAGCATTTATCTACAATGATGAGGAGATTACAGCAAGAGAAGTTGCTAATAAATATGAAGAAATCAACATTTATGAGGACATAACTCATTTATTTGGGTTTTGTAATCTTTGCAGATGAGTTGAAAATGGATCTGGATAAGGTAAAGGTGATTAAGAACTGACCATCGCCGAAAAGTGTATTTGAGGTTCGAAGCTTCCATGGATTAGCTAGTTTCTATAGGAAATTCATCCAAAATTTTAGTGGGATTAGCACACCAATGATGGACACGGTGAAGAAAAGACACAAATATTTTCATTGGATAGAGGAAGAAAAAAAAAGTTTCAATCTGCTGAAGAAAAAGATTACTAAACAACCAATTCTGGTGTTGCCAGATTTCAGTAAGACATTTTAGGTCAAGTTTGATGCTAGTGGATTTGCAATTGGAGCGGTCTTAAGCCAAGATGACAGACCGATCGCATACTTCAGTGAGAAACTGAATGAAGCAAAGGTTAATTACTCCACATATGACAAGGAATTTTATGCAGTCATACAAGTGCTGAAGAAATGGAGACATTATTTGGTTCCTAAAGAGTTTGTTTTGTACAACGATAATCATGCTTTACAATTCGTGACTCAACAGGAGAAGTTGAACCAAATACATGTTAAATGGGTTGAATACATGAAGAATTTTACTTTGGTAATTAAACATATTTCTAGAACTGCTAACAAATTTGTTGATGCTTTGAGCAGGAAATGTTTGCTTATGCAGGAATTCAGAGTCAAAACTTTGGGTTTTGATAATCTCAAAGAAATGTATAGAGACGATCCTGATTTTAAAGAGGCATATGATGCATCTGAGAATCCAATTCTGAGGGACATAAGGTAGTGGACAGAATATATGATCCAGGATGTATTATTATTCAGGGAAAATCAGTTATGTATTCCAAAATGCTCCATGAGGGAGAATCTACTGAAAGAAAAACATAGTGGAGGATTGGCCGGACATTTCGGTCATGACAAAACATTCTCGAAATTAAATGGCTCATATTTTTGGCTAGGGATGAGGAAATATGTCAAAATATTTGTGGACAGATGTAGAATTTGTCATCACACAAAGGGAAAAAGAAAGAACACAGGGTTATACCATCCATTACCCATACCTGAGAAACCATGGGATGCAGTGAGCATGGATTTTATATTGGGGCTGCCAAGAACGCAAAAAGGATTTGATTCAATCTTTGTGGTGATAGACATATTTTCAAAGATGGCACATTTTATACCATGTCAGAAAACCAGCAATGCAACTCATATTGTGAACCTATTTTTCAAGGAAGTTGTCAGACTTCACGGCTTACCAAGAAGTATAGTTTCAGATCAAGACACCAAGTTTGTGGGACATTTATGGAGGACTTTATGGAAGAAGCTAGGGACAAATTTGTCATTTATCTCAGCTTATCATCCTCAGACGAATTGGCAAACAAAATTTGTCAACAGAAGCTTGGGAGATTTGCTAAGGAGCCTAGCGACTGAACACCATAGTCAGTGGGACAACATTCTTCCATAGGCGGAATTTGCTTATAATGATTCGGTCAATAGAATCACAGGGCATAGTCCATTCCAAATTGTGTATGGAATGTAGCCAAGGGGAGTTTCAGAATTGAAGGAATCAGAACATAATGAAACTAGAAGTGCTAGTGCAGAGGATTTTGTAGAGGCAATGAAGGAACTTCACAGCCAAGTGAGGGAACATTTGCAAAATTCAAGTCAAGAGTATAAATGCAGAGTAGATCAACACAGGAAAGAACTTCACTTTGAAGTTGGTGATCTGATTCTTGCACATCTGAGGAAAGAAAGGTTTCCAAGGGGAACATATAACAAATTGAAAATGAAGAAGATTGGACCATGCAAGATCGTAAAGAAATTTGGGGCAAATGCATATGATATCAAATTACCCGATGGGATCGGAATTTCACAGATATTCAACATATCATATTTGTACCCTTACAAAGATAAAGAAGCAGGAGCAGACAGTGAACAAACAGAGGTTCAGTGGACTAAACAAATGCCTATAGCGGAAAAGCCACAGATGGAAAGTATACTTGATAAGAGAATTAGCAAGAGGACCAGGAGAAAAGAGTATTTTGAATACTTCGTCAAATGGAAGGGACATCCAGTTTAAGATGCTAGTTGGGAGAATGAAGCAGAGATTCAAAAGCATGGACAGACTGTGCAAGAACTCATGAACAAGAGTCCATGAAAATTTTCAAGAGAGGGAGTATGATGCAGGAGCATCGCCAGCAGCAAGTGAGCACGGAGGCGAAAGATAGCTCGGATGAGTGCAATGCATTTTTGCACATGTTGAATTTTTTTTTGAAAATGTCTTGAAATACTAAGGAAGGGATATTAATGAAATAGTTAAGGAAGGCGTACGCGTATTTATGAATAAGTGATTGTAAACATATCTTGAGCAATCTGCTCTCATCTCTCGATGTAAAAGGCATTTATTCCCAGTTAATGAAAGTAGGTAGATTTAAATTCCAGATTAGACAGTTTTAGGAACAGGAGGGAAAATGACTATAGACACCCTCATCTTTGTATCATTGTATCAATTAGAATTAGATAAAAAGAAAAACACATCAATATAGAGAAGAGGAGAGCTGTAACAAAAGAGTTGTAGAGGAGAACCCATGTACAAAAGTTCTGAATTAATATATGAAGCTTTGATTCAGACTCATGGTGTTATGATGCTTTCTGTGTATACATGCTAATTGATCTGTTTATGGTTGTTTTATTCTCTCTGTCATGCATTTGTTGTTATGCTATGTATGTATGATTTCATGTTAAGTGTTTGAAGTCTGAGAGAGAGAGAGAGAGAGAGAGAGAGAGAGAGAGAGAGAGAGAGAGAGAGAGAGAGAATGAGTTTCAATTGTTTCTCTTCCTGAGTGAGAGAAGTTCCTAGAAGAATTGCAGTGAAACGTCCGCAAGGAGTGCATTGACGAAGGTTTAGAGTTTATCTATAGAAGCTCAGGAGGGATACCATTGTTCTCATTTTAGCAAAAGTGCAAGACAAGCAGAGAAGTCGTGCAAGGTGTGCACAAGATGGTTGAGACCTTAGAACTTATCAACTAAGGTTGAGAGATTGAAGGACTATTGTTGCAGAGAAAGTGCACAGAGTTGGGAGTTCAAGTACGCTGAAGTATTTGAAGGATTTTCGCAAGGAGTGTGTGCAGGAGTCTCCTTGAAGACCTGCAATTGCAAGGAAATCTTAGAAGGGTTAGGGCCTTTGAATTATTCAAGAGAAATAACGAAGCTCAAGTCACTGTGCATAAGTCACGCCCCAGAGAAGGATCACAAAGTCGATTTTGAGCCAGAGGTTCTTGAGGAGGAAACTGAACGGTCGAAATTATTCGAGGAGAACTCTCGAAATAGCGAGGACCGTAGGATCCAATAAATTTGTGTGGAAGTAAAGTGTTGGATAGATCCACCTTCGAAAGGAAGGATTCAATGTGGACTGTTGATTTCGATCATTGGACCGTCGAGATCATTTCGGCATTTCAGGGGTCATAAGTCCAAAGTGTGGACAAAACCTTTGGTTGATCAAATCCCCGAAACATGAAAATAGTTTTCATGTATAAAGGTGAAGAGTGACGAGTTCAAAATTTTAGAACTTTGGAATTCGGGGTTTCGGAGGTTCTGAGGGCGGGTGATCGGGACACAGGGGGGAGGAAATCCCAAAATCACAAGTCGCAGTAGGATATTTGTCGACATTTCGACACTCCTTTTGACAAGAGGTAGAGTGCTCCACATAAGAATCTCTGAAATCGTGAAATGCGACTTACCTTTGGAGGATTGTTTCGGCATTTCGGCGTTTCGAAATCTAAGATCTCGAGGAGACAGTGTTTTAGAATCTAGAGTTTTGAACTCCCGGTTCGTGAAATCCCAGGGAAGAAAACCATTTTGGCATTTCGGTAATTCGGGGTCCATAAGGTATAGGAGGTAAAGAGTTCGAGATCAAGCATCATGAACTCCCGGTACACAAAATCATGCCAGCAGTCGGATCAAGGAGATATCCACAGCTGTTGATCTTCTTGGTAGTGAGATAATAGCATTTCTATATTTCAGGGTTCGTCATACTGGGAATACTGATGACAAGAAGCGGGAAACAGTGAAGTGGAAATCCTGAAGTCATGAGCGTGATAGGACTTAGGATGGACTTTGTGGGATTTTAGTACTTTGGATTTCGGGACTCTAGGAGTCAAGAGATAGAGTTGCACATCATCGCAACTCTCGAAATTGCGAAGAGAGAAAAGCCGAAGTCAGTGGCAAGAAGGATCTAGTGTTTGGTATTTCAAGTTTCGGAGGTCGAGGAGGTAAGACGCTCGACAACAGGATTCACGAACTCGCGAAATCCGGTATCTCGAAAGGAAAAAGGGGAAGTCCCAATGTTAGTTGGGTGTTGATCATGGAGTTCATGCCAGTGCAAAGATCACATGAGCATAACTCAGAAGTACCTGTGACATACACTCATTTGGGTGTGTGAATAAATTTTCTGAAGAGGAAATTGAAGAGCCAGTCAAACTCTAAGAGGCCAAAAGTGAAAGGTCTTGTGTGGACTCCGATCTGAGGGTTGGGGGTCTGCATTAAAAAAACTCATGCTGCAACCCTTTCTCAACATATTAATTCATAGCAGGATGCTACCTTTGAAGACACACACTCCACATTCATAAGTGTTACTAGAATCCCCAAAACCCAAACATAAACTTTGTTTCTTGTACCCTAGGAAGGGTTCACTAAAACTCCTCATATTATCCATGCCTACACCAAATTTCTTGTTAAAATACCAAGGGTCTAAGAAATCCCAAGGAGAGGAACTACCCACACAAGACAACCTAGTATAGAACAAATATCATAGTCGACTTTGTAGAAGATATGATTGAAACTTCTTTCCATGAAGTATTTTTACCATTAAATCAGATCCCTCCTACCCCTCATGAATCATAACATGACATTGATGCTTAAAAAATAGAAATTAATATTGAAAAAATAATGGGTGAAAGTCAAGAACAAAGGGTAGTAATCCCACCATGGTTTTTCGAAGGTGCTTTGAATTTGGCAGAGACTTTACATGAAATTCCCAAAAAATTAGAAAAGCTCCTTCCAAAATTTGACCCAGACACTCCCAGTTCATGAGAGGTTCATATAAAAAAATTCTTTTTGGATACCCTCCTCCTCAATGTTCGTCATGAAGATGTGGTCTGTAGGATCTTCCCTTCCACCTTCATAGGAAGAGAATCCACATGATATTTTAATTTTCTGTCCAATTCCATAACTAGTTGGGAGGAATTTGAAAAGGTTTTTATTGGACAACTAACACCTTATACAAAGAGTTATGAGCCATAAAAACAAAAAAAAGGGGAAAATTGAAGGAATTCAATCAACATTTAATTACAATCCTCACTAATTTTACTGTTGATATAGCTCCTTTATAATCCTTAGCCATCGAATACTAGACTTCGACTCTAATTGCTTCTATAGGCATGTTTTTTAAATGGGATGGAAAGGAAACTTTGGCTCGTAAATTTGAAGAAGCTGAAAATATTGTGAAATATTTATCGTATTACTAAAGTCACCCATATTCTAAAGAAATCAAATCAGTCGAAAATAAAACATTGCTTCTAAAGATACGCTACAAGAAGGAACCAAAAGATATAGATATCGTGCTTAGATTAGTTAATATTTTTTCAAATGAAGTTGTTGATCACAAAAATAATGTCTAAGAAGGGTCCTTAAGACACGAACCTTTCCATCCATTCTTCAAGAATACTGACAACTCATCCTTCAACTCATGCTACACCTAGGCACCTTAGATAGTGACAACTTCTACTCATATCACCAATATAATCATTGACAAAAAAAATTTCCCTTACTGGGTCGACTCCATGACCTCAGTTATCAACCAGTTGTTAGATTAGAAAATCCCAAATGATGAACAACCCAATGAAGTAGGAAACAAAGATTCTAGTCAAGAGACGCCTCAACAGCCTTCTATGTCCTTATGGGAATGGTGTATTGACCTAGATGATGAGAAAATTGATGATTTTTTTATAGGAGATACAACAGTTATAAAAAAAACCCCCAAATAATATAATCTATCTAGAAAATGTGTTGTCTTGATCACTTCACCTTCTCCAAGAAACAATGACCCCCTCAAGAAAATCATACATCCTATTATCTCTTTGAAACCAATCACCCCAAATCTGACCAGTAGTAAATATAACATCATTGTTTCATCCAACAACAACAAACCTAGTACATCAAGCCTAGATGCAAACATCAATAATCCCAACACCCTAATAGCCAATGGAAAAGACAACAATTTACAAAAAAATATTTCAACAAGCAAACAAAAAATGTGCACTCTATATTATAGTGTTATTTAATATATGAAGAAAACTAAAGACAACATTTATATGTATGATATTTGCACATTACCACAACAACATGATCTCCTTCTTGATTCTTTTAATCCCAACATCCCTCAAAAGAAGACCATTGTTGTAACTGGCAGCAGTTATAAAAAAGAAGAAACAAGGGAAATATATGCAGTTGAAATCAAATCTTCCATCAATGCAACAAGTATAGGTGCATATTTAAAGTCTCAAATCCCCCTTTTCTTGCTTACATATGAAATCTTTAACTTCAATGTGCATAATTGTTTATTGGATTTTGGTGCCTCTATGAATATCTTTCCATATTCAATTTTCAAAAGAATAAATGTTGTCCCACAATTGACCACCACAAGGATCATACAATTAGATAGGCCAGATGTAGAATTAAGAGGAGAACTCAAAGATGTGCAGATTGTATTAGCCTTTAACCCAAGCGTTCATTGGGTTTTCAACATTGTTGTTGTTGACATCCTAGAAATTTATGGTTTCTTGTTGAGAAAGGATTGGTAAACCAAGCTTCAAGTCTCTTTTTATAAATATTTGTCCCACATTTGGATCTTGTATAAAGGTAAACCCAATCAGATTCACATTGATGGTGAGGATCATATGAAACACACAATAACTGAATTGGAAGGTAAAAATGAACCTATCATATTTTTGCATTTTGTTTTCAGTAATGATTTCTTAGAGATTGATCATGGTTGTTATGAATAAAAACAATCTGAAATTCAAGCAAACACCCAGTTTGAACTCCTTCCATGTAAGCATACTGATGATAATTTTTGTATAGTGTTAAAAGAATTAGGTTAGTGTATAAGTAGCCCACTTGTGTATACCAACATCTGGACTATGTTTTTATATAGATTCAAATCCCGAGATGGATCTAGGGAAATATGTATTATTATCGACCCACATTTACATAAAACACTCATATCCTACCATTTGGAATTAGAATGCACCAATAATACCATGGAATATGAATCCTTAGTCCAAGATTTGAGGAGATACTTCAACCTCAACGTAAAATGCTTACCAGTATTTGGTGATTCAGAGATATTTTTCTGACATGTAAGAACACCATCCATTTCCTATCTCCACATTGAGAGGTTACCAACAAGAGGTATGTAATTAAATTTATTCTTTTGAAGATTTTAATATTGAATCTATACCTCACTTCCAAAATGTTGCTGCAGATATTTTGGCGAATGCAGTTGATAGATATATACCTCTTAATGATGGTTTTTCTATTGAAATCATGTTCAAGCCATCCATACCAGATAATGCCACAAATTTTAGGGTATTCAATAATGACATACAAATCATAATTTTTCTTACCAATTTAGATGTCTTCCAAGATACAATTATAGACGATGTAGATCATGAAAAACATATTTAAAAATATCGAGATGAAGAGGGTAAAGTGAAGGAAATTTGCATCCTAGTGAATGTGTTGTCACTGGAAAAGTTATTCAACCTTCATACCAAATTTAGAAAACTGATGAATCCGAAAATGAACATCTCTACCATGATGAATTTCTTGGTAAATATAGGAACCCCTAAGTAGACCAAGTATGTCAATTTGGGAACTTATTGTTTGGAGGCTAAAAATCACACATCCATGTAGTTGTTCAAAAGGTATCGTTATTTATTGTCTTTTACTTATGAAGATCTGAAGACTTATGAAACCTAAATAATTATACATGTGATTTCAATCAAGGAAGGTGTCAATCCATTTCAACAGAAATTGAGGAAAATTCATCGTACCTTTGAACCACTCATTCATAAAGAATTAAAAAAGTTGTTAGAAGCTCGGATAATCTTCAAAGTTTTTCATTCAACCTCGGTGTCTAATATGGTACCTGTCATAAAAAATATAGGGGAAATAAGAATAAGCATAGACTTCCAGAACCTAAATCAGGCCTCCGACAAAGAAAACTATCTAGTTCCCCTATGGAACAAATCCTGCAAATTGTCTCAAGATCTAAAATTTTCTCTCTATTGGACACGTTTTCAGGTTATAATCAGGTTCAATTTTTTTTTACTTCATAAGGAATTTTATTGGGGCATGTGATTTCTAAATATGGGATTTTGGTATACTCGGAAATAAAAAAATCTATCATGCAAATCCCACCACCATATAGAAAAAACTCCATGTAGTACTTTTTCGGCAAGATCAATTTCATAATAATATTTTTCTTGTATTTTGATGAAATCATGAATCCACTACAATGAATGATAAATAAAGGCGTTCATTTTAAGTGGATATCAGTTGAAAAGCATGCCTTCAAGAACATCAAGGCCACTATAACAGTTGCACCATCTTTACAAAGTCCATATTTAACCAAAGATTTTTTTTTGTACACCTTTGCATATGATCATTCCCTTGAAACTATACTCACACATAAGGATGAGTAAGGGAATGAAATCCCCATCACGTTCATGAGCACTGGGTTACAAGGTGATCAAATAAATTACCCACTGGTGGAAAAGAAAGCCTTTGTTGCCAACAAAGCCATCGAACAATTCAGACGATACATTCTTAAGAATCATACCAAAGTAATCACCCCTCACCCTTAGGTTAGATCTCTTTTTGTACAAAGGGAGCTTGGTGAGAGATGGGTAAACTTGATGAATTCCATTCAAGAACAAAATATTGATTTTAAACCAACACATATCGTTAAAGGTCAAGGTATTTTTAAGTTTGAAAATAGCATCATAGATGCGGAAAATCAAGAAGAAGACAGAAGGTAGGAGGATCCAACCCTCTACACCCAACAAGTTACATATGTTCCATCTATTGAAAATTATTATTAAAATGATCTCATGTACTACCTTCATCATGGTACGGCTCCAAACCATCCCAATGCTAAAGAAAGAAGAGTTGTAAGGATGAAATGAAAACAGTGTTAGTTGGTCAATGGCATATTGTTCAGGAAAAATGGTGACAGATTTCTACTATGTTGTCTTGAAAAGAAAGATGTTGATAGAATTCTCAAGGATATGCATGAGAGAAAAGTTGTAGGTCATTTATCAAAAAACAAAATAGCTCACAATATATTAAAAGTCGAATACTATTGGTCAACATTGTTTAAGTATGCTCATGCATATATGTTGTAGTGTAAATGAACCCTGTAGAGTATAACTCCCTTAGGCTCTTGCTAGATGTAAGACATAATAGAGATGTAAAATATATATTTTCCTAGATCTAATTCATACACGAAAATTATCTACAAGTTGATGGAATTAAAGGCTTACCGATGATCTAACAATTATGAGTGCACACTCCTTAGCTGCTAGTTTCCGCAAAGATTCCCTTTGCTCTTACCATCTCATATTTGCATGTATAGATACACAAAGAAACCTTTCAGAAGACCAAGCTAATCATGTATAAATTAATGATAGATATAATAATGTATAGTAACACATGAAAACATTAATCCTCCACATGGAAATATTAAAATTACATACACATCCAGGTAGAGAAAAACCTCTTGTACGTATTCTATTAATAAAACAAATGGATTACACCTTAAAAACAAGTTAATGCAGTCCTTTCCCAAGTTCCTTTCCCAAGCTCTGTAATCAAACTACCAAAATATGTTTACTTTCTCCTTTCTCCCCACCCTTTTCCCATGAGAGACCCCCATTATTTATAGGATAGTAGAGATAAGATAAAAGGGTAGTTTGGATAAGATTTTCATGGCCAAGATGAAAATATTCTCAAGGTCAAGCCATGAAGAATATGGGCTTTAATCTCATATCACAAAACCAATACTAAATACAGTGTAACCAACCCGATCGCTCCCTGCATTCTTGTAGGGAGTGATCGATTTCCCTTTGCAAGAGGACAAGGAGAGACTTACACATTATGGTCACTGGTTGTAAAAGGACAACCAATGACCATGAAAAAGGTACTACAAACTCAGGGGGGGAAGTTGTATAATTCAATGGTTCAGAATGTTAATCCCTAGATGATACCCATCAAGTGATCATGTAGAAAGTAATTGTATAAGAATATTCCCACAGTTGTGAAACCTACCAAAAATATGTTGGAAGAGAGTTTAATAATATTTCTTTTCTTCAACCTGTTTTTGTTGAAGAACCCTTAGAACAATGGGGGTTGGAAATCATTGATGATATTAATCCTCATTCATCCAAGTAGAACATGTATATCTTAACCACTACTAATTAGTGTACACACTTGAATACAAAACTACCACCAACCAAGGTGAATGATGAAGTGGTAATGAATTTCCTTGAAAAACACATTATCACTAGGTTTAGGGTGCCTAACTTTCTTATGTTTGATAATGACACATATTTTTCATTGATAAATTTTTCTGATTTTACTTTGAAAAAGGGGATTACCTTATAATATGTAGTCAACTATTACCCTGATGGAAATGGCTTTCCTGAATCCACAAACAAGAACTTGATCTAAATTATTGAGTGAACTGTATTTGATCAACAAAGAAATTGGCATAAAGCATTAACCAATTCCCTATGGTTTGATCGTGTCACCCATAAATACTGAATAGGGACTCCCACTTATTTCATTTTCTATGAGAAATAAGATATTCTCCCTTCAAATATTTATCTTCCTTCTCTCAAACTTACCCAATAGTCCCCTAGGAGAGAATGTCCCATCATCGAAAGATGCATCGACACCTTACCGAACCTAGAAGAGAACCATGCCAAATCTAAAACCAAACTCGAAACTCAAAAATAGATTGTTAAATGTTGTTTTGAAAAAACATCTGATGGTGAGAAATACTTTCAAGTTGATGACCTGATTCTCAAGTGGGACAAGACGCATGAAGACAAAGGAAAACATTCAAAATTTCAACAGTTGTGCCTTTTTCCCTTTCATGATCAAAGAAAAAAATAGCCAAGGAGCCTACCATCTGAAAATTATCTAAGGGGATGTGGAACTCCTCCCCATAAATGGACAAGTCCTGAAAACTACATCAACTAGCCCTCAGGGTATCTCCTCTCTTGTATATAAATAAAGAGTTTTCTTTTTTTTTTAATTTTATGCTCAGTTTTTCTTTGATATTTTGCATATTTTTAGATTTGATTGAGTGATTTGAAATTTGTTTGACTTTGGATTTTATTTTGTCTATTGAAAATCATCCCTCAATCTCCTGAAGTGTTGAATGGATTAGCTCTGGATACTCCATAAAGGGTAACATAATCAGTGTCAAAATCGTAGAAATATGTAACTCGACTTCCAGAAATAATTTAATTCCTAACGATGTACCATTGTTGTGCATCATTTCAATTCAAACCTAGTAGCAGAACATAGTTCATCAAAACATGAGAATTGTGTTATTAAAATATAATGAAGAACGGAGCCAAACGTATTGTCTAAGGAAATATTTCTGTGCTTGTATAAATGGAGAAGAGATGGGTTCTGAGAGACATTTGTAGTACTATGGGGAATGTTATTAATGGAGTTTGGTCATCTATAATCAAGTTGGAAAACCTCACTTTCATAGGTGTCATCCCGCATATCTTTAAAGGAATATTGGAATCCCCTCATACACCTCTCTTTAAATAGAAGCAAATCAAACTATAAGAGCTAAACACTTGAAGAAAGGAACTACAGATCATGTGGGACATGGAAGTATCTATGTCAGGGATATGGATTCTCATTGGCAGCTAAGAAAGGCTTGTGACACCAGAGTGACTCCATTGGGGCTATGGATGCTCACTGGAAGTGAAGAAACACTAGAGAAATGCACAAACAAATTGTATTTTTAGCATTCCTAACGTCCTATTCAATTTTATTACTACTAGTGCCTCCCCGAAATATTTTCCATTGGAAGAAATCATATATTAATAATTCGTTTGTTCTAGAAATAACCCTAATTTCTTCTTTGCATCATACAAACTCTGCCTTGTCAAAATATATATTTTGAAAAACTGTGGGACCTATTTTCACTCTCTTGAGTCATGCACTTATTATCCTCACATATTAATTCTTTTTATGTTTGGATACCACTATGTAGAGATTCACGGCTTCACCCATTGTGTTTCCATTTGTTGCATCAAGATTCAACAACCCTCCTTTTTCTTGTATTTCTACTTGAAAAATCCCCTCCAAGAAAGTGGAGCCCTGTATGCTCTTATACAACAAACTCCTTGGTTTGAACTTTTTTCCTTAATAAAAATTTTAAATTACCCTCTCTCTAAAAAGGAGAACTTTGAATTTTTCTTGGATTTGTTGAAATTCCATTTTCGATGCTTGATACTTGCACAAATTTTTAAAGACAAGTTTGTTAATCATATGAGTTAATATAAAATCCTTCTATGTATACTGAAGGAGTTCCTCTAAAATGCTCTGGTTCCCATCGAATATTTTCCTTCGAACCCTCTCAAATCACCTTTTGATCACCGTACATCTTTAAAAAACTCCTCCAGTTGGACCGGAGGAATCCCTAATATCAACCCCAATGTACACCAATATATTTTTTATCAATTCCTATGGTATACATATGAGTATTTCCCACGAAGTATTTTGGCTTGTACCGAAGGAATTCCCACCAACATCATACGTGTAGTCATTCAAAGCTTCTCGGTTGCATTAATTGTACTCAATGACTATAAAAGGGCATTTCCACTCAAACATTTTCACCATTGTATCATATGAGTTCTCAATATTCTTGATGAGAATAATGTCGAAGCAACCCTACCTTTCAAACTTATAGAACCAGATCCTCCACTTCTTTCATCGTAAGGTTACCCATGTGGCATCTTTACAGGTAAGCCCTAAAATCAACCCTTCCCTTTTCTTTCATTGGTAAATTGTGATAGGGTTAAAGTTGTTTTTATCAATTTGTTGGGTTACCAACCCTTTGTGTCAATGTTTCATCAAACCTACATAGGATATCTATATTTACAAATGGATTTATAGAAACTGCAGTAAATAAATCCATTGAGTAAATAAATCCCCTATATTATCAAAACTTTTAGGATCCAATGTATTCAACTCTACCTCAAGCATATGACCTCTCAATTAATCCTTCTTTCCAAAGAGACTTTCCAAGCTTGTCCATATCACATTTGGAATATTTCATGCGGCAACATGAAACCATAAATAAGATGAAATCAATTCAAGAAAAAATCATATGTCCTCATCCTTTCGGTTCCCCCATCTAGTCTTCTCAATTGTTGATGTAGGTTTTGTTTATGTCCCCATCGTCAAGTTGTACAATCATTTCCTTCTCAGTTGGAATTTTTCCTTGGGCTTCCAATTAGAATAATTGTATGGTGTGAGGATTACCACCAAGTTTTACTATAGAATAGGTTTTGTATCCATCTCTACCATTGTGTCATAGAAACCCTAAAAGTTTACTCTCAATATGAAAATGAAAAACTATAAATTACTACAGAAAAGGCACTTATAGATGGAAAATTCATATTAGTTTCAGGAGGTGATCTTCTAGCTTACTTTATGAGAAAATAATGAGGAATTTTTCCAAATGGTTGCAAACCCACTTGCATAATGGGTCGATTTAATTCTCGCATGGTTTGTTTCCTTAGAAAGTTAATATATTGGGAGACATCACTGCAAAAGAAAGGGAATTTTAAGAGGCTATCACACTTGTCCTTCATACATAGAGCAACAAGCTCTTAGTGGTGTCTCTCTGTAATGTACCAAGGTGTGATTGTCACACCTTACAATAAAGAGAGGGTAGAAAAACTTCGATTTGTCACACTTTTCATCAAAGAAAGGATGCAAAAATTTTGGTTACACATATTTTGCTCGCCGAAACTCTGATTTTCCTTATTCTATGGATTGTCTGGCTTTCTCCAAGCAACGTATCTCTGATACGATGTCAATGTTTCATCAAAACCTAGACAAGATATATAGAAAAATAAAGTACAAAAAATTATTATCAAGAAAGGACAAGAGATTAAATATTGTTATAGAGATATTTTCCACCTAATCATTAGGTCATTATCATCTAAAGATCACCCAATCACTAGGTCATTGTCCCCTAGAAACCCCTCATTTTAACCCTTAAAACCTACCACTTTTTCCCTGGGTTTCTAGTTCAATTTATTCTTGATCACCCCCTGTCTTCATTAAAATAATGACCAAAATGGATGGCTGCACCCTATGGCTTGACAATGAGTGACCAATCACTCTTTATATGTGTCTAGAGAGTGACCAGGTCTAGAAACTCCCATTTTTGGATTTTGTTTCAATGGATGAGACTTCCCACTAATTTTTCGAGGTCTAGCCTAGAAATGACTTCCATTATGAGCTCAAGAATCTTATCCTAATAACTATATGGCCTTATCCCTAAATACCTATAACAACCAAGACATTGCCCATGAAAAAGGAGGAGGAAAGGGCTAGCAAAGTTACTCTAGTGATTTGGTTGCAGAATTGGAAAAGGAGCTTGGAAGGAGGCCGTCTCTTCAGTATACATTTGTAAGTCATAATATTGCTTATTTGATTAATAGAAGACATATTGGATGTTTCCCTCTATCTAATTTTTCATATACGTTTATGTATTCATTGGTAGATAATTAGTACAAGTATTTGTTATGATATACTATTATATTTGTTTTCAATCCATGCATGATTGCTTTGATATTTGGGAGGTTTTCGTCTTCTTTGTTTGTTTCATCTATGAATAATATCTTGGAACATCCTCATTTTATGTCTTTATTCTTGTCTTAGGCACTGGTAGAACATAAGGGAGCTCAATTCCTGTAGGGTACAAAATCCCTACAACAATATGGAAGAATGAGAAAATATATTCACACTATTCTAATGAGTTGATAAATGAGTGAATGATTGATATGATGATGATCAATATGATACAATGAATGAGTGGAATACACTCATATATAGTGTAGAACATTCCATAATTAATAAAATCAATCAAGTAGCTATATTTCCTTAGGAATGCATGGATGCATAATATGCATAATAGTGATGGTATAAATAGAAATTCTAAAATATAACTAATCAGTTAAATCCCACTGAAATAGTGTGTCAAAAATAGAAATATCTCCAACACTTTGGACCCTAGTATCACCAATTTTCCTTTCCATACATCTTCGATGATGGTGTCTTCTCCTTTTTTCTCCATAACAAATCTTTGGCCACTTCTCAATTCAGCCCAGACCATGTCCTAAGTTTTTTTGGGCCATAGCCCATACGCATTATGAGAATATAACCACATTTTCCCTATCCCAATGTCATGTCCATTGATCATAGGCATATTATCCTCGAACCCGCTATTTATACGCCCACTCGCTATAGTTCCATGTGTGAATCTTTTTCTATGGAGCTGGTTTAAGCAATATCAAGCCATAGGGGGTTTCAAAAAATTAAATAACCCAGGATGACAAGTTGAAAAGTCAAACTCTGTCTTTTCCTAATGACCTTATTCATCATAGTTTCATATCTTAAATTAATAGGATTTTGTTCTCTAATCATAGTTCCTCGACCTTGCATTCACCCAATCCCTAAGACTTATAACAAAGAAACCTTCATTGGTTTGTTTGGGGGACTTAGTCCATTTGAAAATTATTATAAACCATAGAGTTTGGAATGAAATAATATGGTCCCTTCGGATGCCTTCACACTAACTCTAATGGTCCCTTTGGAAATTTATTAATGAACTCCTCTAGTATTTATGACAATAGTTAACACTAACTTATCCAATTTCTTAGAAGAATTGATGTCGACGGGAGAAATTGATGTGAATGGATCTGTTATAACTGGAGTTTGAATTAAATTCTTCTCCATTCCATCCAGATATCATTGCACCGAATCCTCCATTATCCACCGAGCGAGTTAGCTTAAACATCATCGATTTCTTTCAAGAAACTTAACATAAACACCTCCAATTTACATTGGAGAGTTAACATGAATACCTCCAATGTAAACCAGAGGATTTTATACCAATTCCTCTGGTCTCATAGGAGATTTCTCACTGACTTCTCTGGTGTGTGCATTAATTCATTGCCACACTTAATATAATCCTCTCTGATGTACATTGGAATAGTTCATGTTGTAAATATTGAGAGGGGGGATGAATCAATATTACATTTAAAAAAAAATTCCAATTACTTTGTTATTTGATTAATCACCACAATTGATCAACAATGGAATTGTATTTAAAATCAATTATATAAATATAATTAACAAGAATTACAAGTTTTTATAAAAACAAAGTTACCAACTTAATGAGAACTGTGACCTCAAAACAAGAACTCTAGCCCAAAAAACCCATATTTTTGCATAAAAAACATCAAAATCAACCCCCAAATCAAAAAGTGGCGCTACCAATAGCATCATTTTTTAAAACGGGGTCAAAATTACAACATTTTTCAAACATTGCCTTCAAAACTTAGGGAGTAGCTTAGAAAAACTTAAAATCAACACCTAAAAACAAAAAAGATGTTTTTTATTTTCTTTTTCTTTTCAAAACGTTAAATTTTGAGATAATTTGAAATCATATTTTTATCCCTTGGTACCATTAGAACCAAAACCTCAAAATAAACCATCAAATTGAAAAGAACTGCTACCGGTAACACCTGTTCTAAAGTTGGGGTATTAAAATGACACATTTTTATAATGTGGTAAAAGAACTCATCATTACTGTAAACAAAATCATAAAAACAACCCTTAAATGTTTACTTTTTAAATGATATCATCACACAAAGAACAAGGTAATACATAATGACATGAAAATATCACAATATACTTTAAAAATTCAATGTCACTTTTTAAATATTTTCTTAAAAGTATTGTTATATTGACCATATTCAAAACATATGAGCTAAGAAATTTTATTATATTATCCATAATAAAAAAACATATCATTCATAAAACAAAAAAAAAGATTCATAACTTCATGCAAGATCATATGTAAGTTCAATGCTCTTTTTTAGTTATGATACAAATATCATATGGATAAAAAATTCTTAAAATGTTCCATACACTTATTCATATTGACTCATGGTTTCTGAAATACCATCAGAGTCTACATTGTCTTCAAATGAATTTTTTTATGAAGATGTAGATGATCAATACTCTTCTCTATTGTCGGTGAATGCACCATATGAGTCTACATGCATGCCCAACATTTCATATGTCAAATGCCTTTTAGATCTATGACTAGGTTCAACAGACTCCCATATTGCATTTATTTCTTGTGGCAACAACCTCTTGATAATCTCTATTGTCTGGGAGTGAAGAGTTCATCTCTTTGTCAAATTGAATTCATAAACAAGTATGTCAACATCATCTAATTTTAAGAGGTCAGTGCGACAACGACTTGTATTTTGACCATTTCTTTTTCTCTTTCTATTGACATGTTTCTCAACCACCATCTCTGGCTTGTACACACCATTGAATGGGTGTGTACTTGTTTCATACCAATGCATTTCAATTGCAACAACATCAACATTTTCTTTTTCAATATTTATAACCTTTCCTATCCAGAATGGATAACCATGTGGATCCTCAGTCACTAAAAATGCAATCATGCTACCCTCCTTAATATCTAGTACTGAACCCCTGTAAATGTCTTCCATGGCTTCACATTGTGCATGTGACCTTCATGAACCTATATACATTTCTCTTTCATCTGCTTGTGTAATCTCAATAGCACCTTGAGATTCTTGAACTTCAACAATGTTTGTTTCTTCAGATTCGTTTGGCATATTTTTTTGCCAATGAAATGGAGTCCTGAACATTGTATCTTCATTTGTTGAGCTTGAAATGATGTCACTTTGACTATTGAAAAAAGACTCCCACCAAACAGAGTAAACAACATCAAAGTACTCATATGTATCGTTAATGGACTTTTTAATTTCTTCCAGGCATTCTGAATAATCTACATCTCTATTATGCCTTCGTGCATTATGAATTTCAACAACTGATTGTAAAAATAATAATTTTGATGAAAAAAATGGACAATCTAGAATGCAATTCAAGAATCATAAACCTGATGAAGGCCCCCATTCTGTAGTAGTTGAATACTTCTTTCCCCATATAAGTGTTTTCCCATCAATTTTTTTGAAACAAAATTGATGTTGGAAGGTAATGTCATTAAGTTGCTTAATACATGTTTCTTCACAATGTGATCCCTAAATAGATCTTCACATGGCAACAATTTCTTATAATATATGAAAAACAGGCTCTGGAATGTATTCTTTCTTGATACATTCAATTAATGATGGTAGACTTCCAACATTTTTCCTCAATTTTATGGAAAAATGACTGAGAATTTGATCAATATGATCATGAGTGTGTCCAACAAGAAGGAAACTAACTTTCACCTTTTGAAAGATTCTCATTTAAACAAGCATGCTTAGATATCCAAACACAAATTGATTTTTGTTTTCATGACTAGTGTTGTCCAACTATAGATAGAAAACTTGAGGAAGATTTCCAGACCAGTGAGTGAGCACATGATGAATTATGGCGATGGTCAGATTTTAATCATTGTGAATATTTGGAGCTGTGAAGTAAACTCTTGGACACATTTTTCCATTGAAAACCATACAACCAACCAAGTGAAACTGAATGAAATTCTCTTCCTGTAAATTTTTGGGTGTACGAACAAAATGTGGTTGAAGTGTTTTCTTCTAGTCCATGCCATCAATTATCATACCTAAATATTTGTTTGGAGCATCATAACACTTCTTCTGATGTTTGTACAACTTTTGTCTTTCACTTGACTGTTGATTCTGATGTTCTTGAAGTTCTTTGATTATGGAATATGCACATGACATAAAATGGAAATATTGATCATATGTTTTGATAGTTGATAACTATTCAATTTAAAAAAAATAAAATATTAAATACATACCTCTTTCGGCCCCTTCAGATTTATCTCTTCTTGATTTAAGATTATCACATATACTACAAATCCCCTTCCTTGACTTCTTAGGAATACATACATTGTTGAATTGTTTCTTCCATATTATTGTAAAATATGCATATGTAATAAAATTATCCTTTCCTTCAACATCTTCAACATATCCTTTGTACAAGTTGTAGATTTCCCTCCTTGAAAAATTATCTGGAATATGTATTGTGTCTCTATCTGGCATACACTCTCCATGTTTGGAAAAGAAATCACGCATCCAAGATAATGCAGTGTTTGTGAATGGCCCACTCTCTCGTCCATGATGTACATTTGAATAAAATGATGGATCTTTTTCGAAACTTGTCTGGATTCTTAATAGATGAAGATTACCAATTGAGTGAATTTTTTTGAAAGCCTTTCTGCAAAGTAAAATATTCCCAATGCGATAATCATATACTATATTGGTGGATATCATGCACCCCGTCAAATATGAATTTTTCATGCTCTTATTCATTGCCAAATATTTCTTCCTTTTATTCAAGGCATACATGTAGTCCATGCTTTTCAAACAATTCTTTTGACAACATTCACTTGAAATCAATTCTTTTATGGAAATTGATTTAGTGAGAAATTCTTTCCTAGACCTTGTATAACTAGAATGATTTGGATCGATATAAAAAGGTCTAATCTTGGTCCTGGACACAATTTTTCTTTGCAATGTCTCCACTATTTCATCATCCTCACTAGATGGTTTTTCTTTATCACCACAAGGAGTATCAAGCAAAACATTGTCAGGATACTGAATTAGAGAATGTCGATCTCCTTCATTTGTTGCAGTTGAATGTTTGAGAAAATCATCATCAACATAATCATTTGGAGAAAAATAATCATCAACATAATAATTTGGAGAAAAATAATCATCAACATTATGTCCACTATTGACATAATCATCTTCATTTATTTGAAAATCCCCACTTGAGTGAAATTTTCCACCATCTTGCTTAGTGCCTTGAAAACCTTCATCAGTATCTTGAAAATCCTCACTTGGAGGAAAATCAACATCAACATTGTTTCTTTTTAACTTATCACTCGGGAAAGAGTGACTACCAATGGCGTAATCATCTTCAGTACTTTGAAACTCGCCACTTGAAAGATATTCATCATCATCATCATCCTCATCCTCATTACTATATTCAAAATCCTCACTTGAAGGAAAATCTTCATTATCCTCATCGGTACCCTCAAAATTCTCACTTTGAGGGAAATCACTAGCACCAACATTGTTTCTTCTAAATTCCTCATTCGAGAAAGACTGTTCAGCATTGTCATAATCGTCATCATTGATTTTAAATTCCCCACTTGGGGGGAATTCTTCTCCATACTCATTTGTGCCTTGGAAATCCTCACTTGGAGGAAACTCTTCATTAGTACCTTCAAAATCCTCACTAGGAGGAAAATCATAATCACCAACATTGTTGTCATTAAATTCTCCACTTGGGGAATTTGGTCCACCATTGTCATAATCATCTTCACTTCTTTTAAAATTTCCACTTGAGGGAATTTCTCCATCATTTTCATTGGTTCCTTGGAAATCTTCATCGGTACGTTCAAAATCTTCACTTGGAGGAAAATTCTCATCCCAATCATTTAAACGTTGATAATAGTCTCCACTTTGACCTACATTTTGATTATTTTCATTACTATTAAACTACTGACTAGATTTATCACCATCATATTCCTCCTCTTCATCATCGGTGCCTTCAAAGTCCCTTGATTTAGGACCTTCATGCGGAACATGTTGAATAAAATTGCTTGCACCATGTTCAAAATTATGACTGGATGAAAAATACGACGCCTCATTTTCATTACAAACATTCCTATGGCATTTCCTAGTCCCAACAGAAGAGGTAAGCGAAGAATTTGGTGATGTCTCAGAAATACAATTTTCTTTATTTGATGAAGCCATCCCTTTTCTCTCAGAACATAGAATTATAGAAATGCTCACCGTCCCTATGACATTATAATAACATGCCTATGAGATTTTCCCTCTAAATGCCCTCCCCCCC
>JASDQU010012665.1:0-35693 GCA_032191745.1 Picea mariana
GGGGAGGCATCACTTGCATGAAGAGTTCATAGTGATTCCTATACACACTCAGTTATCAAGTCAATGATTCCATGACCATTTTCACTTATGCATTTTGTTATCCTTGAGACAACCATTTCACCATTCTGGATCTTGTTTCCATACCTCCTTTTTGGTTGGTGTACCTGGTTAGCTTGGAGCGGGATTGAAGAAGCGGGTTGTTAGGCACGTGAGTAGTTATCTGAGTGAGAGAATTCTTGGGGATTGATTCTCGAAGGTGCTAAACTACAACTACAACATTCTGAGAGTTCTGGTCAGTCCTGTTGCTGAAGCCCTAGAAGGGAAGTGTGGCAGCCGAGGGACTGTTGAGAAGAGAAGGGGAACACTTCCTTGGGTGGGACAGGCATGTGGAGAATGAGAGGATGTAGGCTGTTATTTGAGTGAGCACCTGAGACAGAGTCTTTCTTGTTGTCCTTGAGCCTCAACCTGGATAGGAGCCCTTTACCCTGGGTTGAATTCAATCCCAGCTCGGGGGTGAATCACTATTGAGAGTGATGAATACTGTAGTCTATGGCTGGGAGGTTCGTGGACAGTCTGTAAGCAGTTGGTGACAGTCTTTCTCAGATAAGTACCAATTGTATGATAAAATGATATGTTGTTTTGTTATTTACATGCCTATGTTACGATTTTAGCATATATGTGATTATGATTGCTTGTGTGCTTATGGGTAATTTCTTGTAAATGTTGCATATCTGTAGTTATTGTTATTTCCATATAAAATTCGTATGTTCTATAAAGAAAATTGTTGTTTAACTTTAAAGATTCCATAAGAATGTTGTATGTATATGTTCTAGCTGCATGTAGTAAAAAGAGTAAATATAAGTGGCATGACTAAGTTGATCACTGAGAGTGTTACCGACTGGTGTCAGAGCATGAGTGGTTGCTCTGGAGTGGCACACTCCAGCTTGAGATTGGTTAGGGGAATGTTACAATAAAGGTGCCACGTTTCACTTGAAAACGTGTGAATAATTTGACACAAATGTCAAAATTAAGTGCCATGTGTCAACCCAAATTAAGAGACACATGTCCCATGAGTAACAAGCGATTATCTTCGGGTTTTGGAAATTCGAGGTTTTCATTGTTTAGACTTGCTAGAATGCCTAAAGCATGAAGCTTCGAAGAGAACGTTCGGTACTTTCTTTAAAACTCAAGCAGCTTCTACGGTTCAGAGATCATTAAGACCATTTAATAAAATTAGAGTAGATAATCGACGGTGGATATTGTAAGCACCTTTTCAACAAGCGATGGATTTATCTTTAAATTTAAAAGGCGAATCTCTAAGTTTATTTTTCTTTTTGGGTGAAAATTTTATTTCTAAGAGGAAAAATCTAAAGCTCAAAATCTCAAAATTAAACGTGTTCCAACAAACTGTACATAGGAACTTAGAATGTGGAAAAACCTAATCCACTTAGGGTTAGGGTTTTGGTCATTGATGTAATAGGTTTTAACCCATTTTTGTAGTATAAATATGTATTGTAATATCTGAGGAGATCGATCGCTTTTGATGAGAGTGAGTATTATTGTTTGAGCTATCTAGYTGTGGAGCTAGTTTTGGAGATGAGTCTATTTTTTTAGAGATATGCATTGTAATTGAGGGTAAGGTTGCAAGCTATGGAACTTGGTGTGACCTTTTCAGCCTCACCATCACCAAAATTATTATGTAATGAGCGCAACTTAAAACCTTGATGAATAATAATAAAGAAGCATAGAATGCCAAATCTTTGTAGACGTAGCCTGGGGGGGTGAACCATGGTAAATCATTCTGTCACTATGTGGAATGTTTCTTTTATGTTTTTCAATGGTTTATTATGAATGAATGAATATGTTAGTAGTAATATGCAGTGCACACTAGAGCAGTTATGTTAATTAATGCATGATGAACTAAAATGAATATGAATGGTTCATAATGGTAGATCTAAATGTTATGTTGTGTTAGAATAATAGATCGGGTATATGTGGAAGTAAAAAACAATCCTAACATCCCCAAAGAAGAATCCCTTCCAAGGCTGCAGACATCTCGTGATCCGAATTTTATGAGAAGAACGAAATGACTATAGATTATTAAAAGGTGCTTAACACAAAATAACAGAGATATAGTAAAACTGGTTTCCTATTCAATAAGGAAATAAGCTAAAACTATAAAATGCAGTGGAAAACAAGCTTGTTGGAATGGTGGCGGCTTATCTCTGAGAAGAGATGTGATGGTTGCGCTCATTCGCAAGAAGATGGTTACAATGAGGCTCTGAAGGCCTTTCTACAATAAATAGGAATGCCAAAAAACCTAGACATCCAAAAACCTAACCCTAGGAGATGAAGCGCCAAAATTCATGTGGGCCTCGTTTGGGTAAGTTAGTACATCAACTTCCCGGGGTCGTAAATTTTTCATACGAACTCTGTTTTAGGCACACAATAGCCCATTGGAGAGGTATCATTGAGGAGATTCATTTAGGGGAATAAATCAGATCCTTTGGATATCACTGAGAAGTGTGATCCCAAAAAACCTTCATTTAGGCCCTCAAAATGGCCCTAGAAGTTAAAAACTGCTAAAAATAGTAAATTGCCAAAATTGCCAGAAAACTATTTTGAGCGAGTTGGAAAAGGTGGGTGGCCACTGATATCCACCTAGATCAATCCTCCCTCCTTAGGAATCAATAGTCTTCATTTCATTGATTTCCCCCATCAGATGATGAAATTTTTGTTGAATTTGGCCCCGGGTTAGCCACTTGCCTTGGTGTAGGAGCTGCCCTGCTTCGACGACTTGATAAATATGGATCCTTTGTTGTTGAGTGCCCTTGATATGTGTGTCCAAAATTTGATCATTGGATTCCTGTTGTATGCAATCGGGGTTGAGATCTGTTGGTGTCAGCTGTTTTTCTACTTCTGAGTTATCCAATAATGGTGGGAAGTAAGGGAGAAGGAGATCCATGTTCAACATTGGGTGCAGGCCAAGGAAAGGAGGAATGTTGATCTCAAAATAATTATCCCCCATGACCTTGGTGATGGTGTATGACCCATAACAGAGTGGGAGAAGCTTCTGATGGTGTCCTGTAAGGCGTTCTTTCTGCAAGTGCAACCAAACTTTGTCTCCCACCTGAAACTTATGTGGCACCCGATGTTGATCATGGCACTACTTGTACTTATCATTAGACTTCTGTAGGATATCTTGAACCTGTCAGTAGATGTGATGGATCCTCTCAATGAACCAGGTGGCCTTTTTAGCTTCAGTTAGAGCAAGAGATGAGTTGGTCAAGTTGATCGCAAAAGGAAGTGCAACATCTATGGGACCCAATGGTTGGAATCCCAACCCCACCTGAAAGGGGTTGTGGTCGGTTGAGCTATGTAGGGCTCAGTTGTAGCTATGTTGGATATAGGGAAGGCTCTGATCCCATGTGTGAGGGATTGGAATTATACATGTGAAGGATATGCACAATCATTCGATTTACGATCTCCATTTGGCCATCTTTCTGGGGGTGGAAGGCCATGGATTTGGTGAGATTGTTGTCCAGCAGTGACCAGAGGCTTGACCAGAATGTGATGAGAAATCGACTATCCCGATATGAGACAATGGTTTTTGGGACTCCAAAATCTACCCAGACTCATTGAAAGAAGATCTTGGCAGTGGCCTTTGTTGTGATGCTCTTCTTGTAGGCAACCAGAATCGCCATCTTAGAAAAACGATCAAAAACCACAAAAACACAGTCATTTCCCCACTTGGTGGACAGGAGGCCCGACATGTACTCCATTGATATGGATTCCCATGTCCTGTTAGGAGTAGGAACAAGAGTGTACATGCCTTGTTTCTTAGTGGTCGGTTTGGCAATACTGCAGGCAGTGCATGACCTGATATACTTGTTGACCTCCTATCAAAGTTTCATCTTGTAGAAATGTTTATGTAGCATCGCCACTATCTTTTCGATGTCGAAGTGTCCTACCACCCAAATATAGTGGGCTTCCAAGATCAGCTACTCTCACTCGCTTGATGGAACATAGATATGGCCCAGATGACACAACAACCCATCCTGAAGATGGAAATTATTGACAACTGTGTTTGCACCCAACATTTGGTAGGTGGTAGCGAAGTCTAGGTCTGTCTCATAGAGTTGGGGCCATCCATAGGTCTCATGGCCGCAAGAGTCTAGCACCGTGGTGAGTGCCGCGACTGGCGTTCTGTTGAGGCAATCAATGACGCAGTTGGTGCTTCATGTTTTATACTCGATGTTGAGGTGGAATTCTTGCAAGTATGTGGACTACTTTTGATGGTGGTCATTCTACAATTTTCGTTGTGTCTGCATGAACTTCAGTGGCTTATGATCAGTGTGGATGACTATCTCCTTCTCAAGAATGTAATGTCTCCACTAGCAGCAAGCTTTCACAATAGAGTACATTTATTTGTCATAAGTAGGGTACTTATAGAAAACATCTGATAGTGTCTCACTATGATAGGCCACAGGGTGGTCGTGCTGAGTGAGAATGATGCCCACAACATAGTATGAAGCATCTGTCTCGATATAAAAGGGTTTTTGTAGGTCTAGTAGTTAAAGAACTAGGGTTGAGCATAAGCGTTGCTTCAAATCATCAAACACTTGTTGTTGGGACTGGCCCCACACACATTTCTCCTTACCACCACCCCTAGTTATTTGGTTGAGGGCCCATGCAATATGGGATAATACCAACACAAACCTACAGTAGAAATTGGCAAGGCCCAAGAAGCTTTAAAGCTCAGTGAGTGTGGTTGGGGTTGGCCAGTCACGAATGACTTGGATCTTGGCTCGATCCACATGTACGCCATGTTTATCAATGATGTAGCCCAGGTAATGGACCATGTCCATGCTGAAGGATAATTTTTCCATGTTGGCGTATAGCTTGTGCTACCGCAAGGTGCGAATAAACTATTGAATATGATGCAAGTGTTTGACCCAAGTCTTGTTGTAAATGAGAATGTCATATAGATACACCACTACAAAAGTATTGGTTAATGGTTGTAGGATATCATCCGTCATCCTCATGAAAATGGTTGGAGCATTTTTCAAACCAAAGGGCATGACCAACCATTCAAAAAGGCCTTCCTTTGACCTGAAGGCGGTCTTCCATACATCTATATATTCTATCGGGACTTGGTGGTAGCCAGAATTCATATCAGTCTTACTGAAGTATTTGGCCCTCACGAGTTGATCAAGGAGGTTGTTGATTCGGGGAATTGGGTATCGGTTTCTGACTGTGATTTTATTCAAAGCTCGGTAATCAATGCAGAGTCGCCAGGTTCCATTTTTATTTTGTACCAACACGATTGGGCTCCCGCAAGGTGATGAGATGGGATGGATGTGACCCTTGTGGATAAATTCTTGGATCTATCACACTATCTCATCATTCTCTAACAAGGAGTGATGATAGACTGGCCCATTGGGCAGCGGTGCACCGAGGGTTAGATCGATGGGGTGCTTAACCCTGGTAGTGCAGAGGTAGCCCGGTAGGTGAGGAGAAGATATCTGAGTATTCTTCCATGACCTTATCTACTTTCTTTGGCTATGTGGAGAGGTCGAACATAGAGACCCTGGATGTGGCTATGATCTTTCGCTCATTCTAAGATAAAATCATGAAGAACACAAACTTCCCCATCTGAGATATGACCTTTCTGCATTGCTTAGCATATAACAAGGAAATAGCACTAGGTGGGACTGCCTCAGGTATCCTATACAATTTCCTGTTCAAAGTAATAATAACACTACGAGGCCTAGAATCATATACAACATGAAGTTTCCATAAATAAGGTTGGCCCAAAAGAACATCACATAATACCTCATCTTTGAAGGGCTTGATGTCATATGAAAATCAACACTGTTAGTTGATGTGGAGATCGCTTCCTTGGCGGATCCATCCAATGGTGTAGGGTTGTGGGTGTGGCGTTGTCGGCAGGGTAAACCACTTGATGAACTCTATTGAGATAAGATTCTTTTGGATACCTCTATCAATGATGAAGTGCAGCAGGGTACCTTTTACCCACATCTGTGAGTGGAAGAGGCGCTCTCCTTCTTATGGCTTGTCTGGTTCACCAGGATGGATCTTGGTCATAGCAACAGTGGCACTGGGTTCCACGTAAATGATATGTCTTCCCCTTTCTGGTTTTCAATCAGAGTCAGAACCTGCATCTGATTCAGAGGATTTTGCTTCAGCTACTAGTGACTACTTTGAGCGACAATCAACAGTGTTATGCCAATGGATGTTATGGAAGTCACACCACTTCCTAGTATCTTTCTTTGTATTTCTAGTGTCCTTCTTTGCTTGTGGCTTGGACTGGTTGTCTTGATATTGTCCATATTTTCTCGGTCCTTTGTTCTGTGGGTTGGGGCTTCCCTTTACTGGCTTTTGTTGTGAGGGGTTCCCAGCCCCAAATTGTTGCGTCTTTTGTTTGAGCTTTAGCTTGATTTTGACGACATATCGGTAGGCCATGCCCAAGGATGAGATGTCCAGAAATTCCATTTCGGACTGGATGTATCTATGCAGAGCACCGCGATACTTGATAACTAGATGTCTCTTTGAATCTTTGATACCCAGCTTGGTGCACAAGGTATGGAATATATTTGTGAAATCTGGCACTTCTTGGTCTCTTTCTTGCCGCAGTGTGGTCCATTTGGTATACATGTCATCATAACTTCCGACAGGGTAGTATTTTTCCTTAATATCATTCCTAAAGGATTCCCAGGTGGTCATGACTGTAAATAGTGAGGGTTCCTATGTTTCCTTTTTCTCACAAAATGTTTCCCACCAATCTTTTATATGGGGAACGACTTTGAGGAGAGAAAAAGTAATCTTTTCTCTATTCGAAAAGTTATGGACAGAAAAATACCCTTCTAGTATATTCAACCACTTGTCTACAACATCTGCATCTATATGACCTTCAAATATAGGAATATCAAAGTTTATTTGTAACTTAAATGGGGCGGTGCCTCCTCTCGAAGAAGATGCATCGCATGTTGGTAGTCGTCAAAGGATTTGTTCGAAACTATCCATCATCTCATTCCTCTGTTGCGTGAGGGATTCCTTAAGAAATTTTTTGAAAGGATCTCCTATCCCATCATCTTTCTTTTCTCCTACCATGAGAGGTCTCTTGGGTGTGCGAGAGATTTTTTCCTCAAGAGAAACAATCTCAAGACCCAACTCTTTGTACTCTGACCTCGTTGAGGACATGCATTAAGGCGACAAGGAGCAGACCACTCTGATACCACTGATATAGATTTTATGAGTAGAAAAAAATGACTACATATTATTAATAGGTTCTTAACATAAAATAACAGAGATACAGTAAAACTGTTTTTCTATTCAATAAGGAAATAAGTTGAAACTGTAAAATGTAGCGGAAAACAAGCTTGATAGAATGGTGGTAGCTTATCTCCGAGAAGAGATGTGACTGTTGCGCTCATTCACAAGAAGATGGTTACAATGAGGCTTTGAAGGCATTTTTACAATAAACAGGAATGTCAAAAAATCTAGACATCCAAAAACCTAACCCTAGGAGATGAAGCGCCAAAAGTCATGTGGGCCTCATTTGGGTAAGTTAATACATGAACTTCCCGGGGTCGTAAGTTTTGCATATGATCTTCGTTTTAGGTGCACGATAGCCCATTAGAAATATATTGTTGAGGAGATTCATTTAGTGGGTGCAATTAGAGCCTTTGGATATCATTTAGAAGATCAATCCCAAAAAACCGTCATTTAGGCCCTCAAAATTGCCTTGGAAGCTAAAAACTGATAAAAATAGTAAATTGCCAAAATTGCTAGAAAATTGTTTTGAGCGAGTTGGAAAAGGTGGGTGGCCATCGATATCCACCTAGATCATATGGGTCCTTTAGTCACCCATAAATCCATCTCGGGTGAGACTTCATTGTGCACTTTATGTGCAGTGTTGCCTTCTGGTCTCTAGAAGGGCCAATGGCTTGTAGGGTTTTGTTGGAAATATAAAGTAGAACCTAGGTCAGCTCAAACATTCCTACACTCACCGATAAATTACTTAACATGACCAAAAATATACCGTAACATAAATGCCTCAATCTGTACTAATATCTTCAGTAATAAGAGAATAACATCTTCATGAAACTTTACCTTAGTCTCATGGGACTGGTTTTTGGATTAGTCAACAACTCTAACTTTCAACAAACATAACTCCATACCTATAATGAATGAAGGTCTTAACTTGTACAAAATATTATTCAATGTCATCTCTACAATTCCTCCAGGTTTCACTACTTGGTACCTCCCAGAAAAGGATTTATAGCACAAATGGCATACCTTGTGAAATTGTGGATTATTCTAGAGAGTACACTTGTACAAAATTCCACGTGCTCAATATTTGATATCTTATTCTGAAATTTGAAAAAAAAAAATTAAGGCATGTAAAATTTCCATTGAACTTTGTCTCGCATAATTTTTATTTTCTATGAAGAATTTATGACTGTTTTACCTGAAACACTTGTTTGAAACTAGTTTAAGGACTTGCCAAAAACCATATCTTCCCCAGCATGTATCTCCCAAAATACAATGACCCAAAATATGAAATTTATATCATAGGTTCCTTGATATGTTTTGTCAATATCCTCCAATTTTCACTATATGAATAATTCTAGAAAATAAGGTATTATGACAATGGTGATATGACCTGTAAAAACATACCTTAGAACACATCCTCACAAGACTTCATCCTCCCTTGTATTTTCAACCTTCTTTACATCACCTTCCCTCTAAAATTCGCCTCATATATCCTTGGTTACATAAGTCACTTATAGATATTCAATATGCTCAATAGGTGTTCATTAGGTGCTAATGGGAGTCCTTTGATCTCTTATTTATACTTCCCAAGTGGATTCCTTTAGGGGTGTATACCTTGTACTGATTTACACATTTTCCTTATTCTAGGGCTAACACACTTTCTTGTTGCAAACAAATTTTCCATAATTAGTCAACTCATAACTTTTTTTCCCTTAACTAACTTCTTGTTGCAACCAATTTATTATTAATTTATTTCTTGTTCAAACCAATTTGACTATTCAACCTTTTTGTTGCAACTACTTTACCCATAATTAATAAACTCACCACTTCCTGTTGCAACTAATTTAATTTTAATTATTTTCTTATTGAAACAACTTTGCTCATGATTAATTTTGAGTTACAACCACTTTGACTAGTAAAATTATTCTAGGAGCTTCTAGAATAATTGATTTATTTGACCTTCTAGGGGCTTCTAGATAACTCATGAGGGTTCTCCAACTTCACTAAGCCATATATCCTCAATCGTGAGGAACTACGTGATGTACCACATATCACTGGAAATGGCACAACATGTAATATCCATATATGATCATCTTTCCTACAAATTCACTGAACTTCAAGTTTGTATTCTTCAACCGAACTTGGGTTCCTTAACCAAACTTCTAGAGCTACCGAAATGTGCTACCAGGCATACTCAAGGGTTGACATTGATCTCTAAGGGTTGAAATAAATCTACAATATCACTCTCCAAGAAGGGATGATTTTAAGGATGGAAATTTATATTAAAATGTAGAAACATGGGCTAATATTACTAGTCCTTAATATGAAAAATGTAAAATGTTTGGCGATAGTTTTGTAAAAATATTCAAATTTCTAAGGATTTAATATATTTTATAAAACATTTTGGCAATTTTTAAGGTAAAATAATTTTATTCTATGGAATTTGGGTGAATTATTTTTAGAAAAAAATAGAAATTGGAGAATCTTTTTTTTGGAAAAAACATGGAAAATTATCCCATTTACGAAATTTAGCCCCTAAAATCATCTATGTCTCCAAGGGTTGAAATCAATGACAACGAACTATCCAAACCAATTGTCCATCAATCTAAACCAACTGTATGACAATATCCCCCTTTGGCATTGATGGAAACACTTAGTCATGACAACACCCATGCTCATAATCCTCATCAATGTTTCTATCTCTCCCCCTTTAACATCAATGGAAAATTGTATCTCTCCTTGGGGCTGCTCCCCTTGTCTACACTATCATTTGGGATGCTCCCCCTATTTAAATTATCCTTGGGGATACTCCCCCTGTCTTCATGCCTTTCATTACTCTCTCTCTCTTCCTTTTAAAAGGGATTAACTCCCCCTATCGATCTTACAATGTACCTTCTCTAACCAATCCTAGTTAAAAGAATAGCTCCCCATGTGGGTGTGTCTTCCTATCTTGTATGCTACTAAAATTCCTTTCTGGATATCTCTCTTTGATGACTTCTCTCCATTTTTTTGTGTATATCAATACAAGTCTTCATGTACCTGCTTCCTTTTGGAGTTATTTTCCATTGGTGCTTCCTTGAGAAATCAACTGACATATATATAAAGAATTCAAGAATAAGCATTCAATTATTGTATCATTATCATCCATTATGATAATATTCCTTTATCTATGAAAAAATATATGAACCAAGTTTTGAGCCATTCTCTAGACCACTCTGTGAATCCAATATTTGTTGAACTCATGCTCTCATCCACTGTCATATATGTGTCCAAACCTACTAATCCATCTCTGTCCATATTTTCCAACACTCTGCTACTCAACTATCCACAATGTTGACCCATCTATCCCTGTACTATTCTAAAGTCTTCTCGACTACAAATGGTCATCAAATGTGTCCACTGATCTTCTCAATATACATACCAAAATCTTCAAGATTAGAACAACCTGTGCTAACAATATCTATGCATGAATACAATCATAAATGTCTGCCTATGTAATTGAAAAACGACACTTGAGTGGGAACGATTCTTTATCAATCGATCAATCTTTCATTCTATACTTCTGCTATCAAACCACTTTGAAGTTGTCTCTATCAAACAAATGCAACATCATACTTCAAACTGCTCGAAAGATACTCTCTGATCTATAGAGATGTTGTCTAGACTCCCCCTGTTCAACATTCATAATACTGGGAGTCTTCAATCTGGATGGCTCCAAAGAATACCTTCCTAAAGTAGTCTCCATATTCTTTTGTAGACTCATCATCTCTCATCTCTTTGAACTCTGACTTTTTTCTTTCTTCCTATGGATTGATTTTGTACTATAATTCTTGAAATTACAATTTCTTGGGCCCGTTCTTTATTCACCTTATCTTCTTTTCTTTCTCATGCTACTGCAAATCCTGTGACCTCTGGGATCTGTTCTTTCTTTAACTGCTTTTTATTATGATATTGCTCTATTGTGGATTCTGAAAAATATGGTTCTTGAAAAATTTTCTTCGCTTTCTTGGTTTCCCTGTCTTTCTCGTTATATGGCAAGTCTTGTAATTTCCGAAATCTGGTCTTTATCCACTTTCTCTTCTTCTTGTTCTTTTCTTTTCCAAATTTTAGTATACATGATATTTGTTTCTTTCTTCATGGATGGAACTGGCATTATTCTACAATTCTGAGCTATATGACCATAGTTGTGGCATTTGTAACATTCAATATTATGTGGGGCCACATAATCATTTCTTGCTTGAATATTTCTTCCAAAAGTCCTACAATCTACAACCTTATGTACAAATTTAGTACAATAAAAACAATGACCATAAAAGAAATTTACAAACCTAGGAGTGGCTAATCTTCTTTGTTTTGTAGTCCTTCTAAAATCATGCTTTGGTTGATCACGATCTTCTCTTCTATTGAATCCTTCATTATGAGTGAAGCTTCTTGGTCGTCTGAATGCAGAAGGTGTTCTTTGATGTCCATCTCTTTTTCACTCTTCTTCTTGAGTCCTCTATCCTTTTGGAATATTCATCTTTAAGGGATTGCATTCTTCCTTCCTTATAGAACCTTTGATGACTTATGCATAACTCTTAGGCTTCTCTTCACTTTTCCCTTCCGATGACTTGTGACATTTCCCTTCAACTATATTTATTGATGATGTGGATGTTTCTTCAATGTTTTTTTTTAGCTTGAAAACTTTTACTCTTAACATAAAAAATTATTCTTCAAGACTATCTACCTCTTATTCCTTTTTCATCATATTATTCCTCATGACTTATTCTATTCACTTTGCGTCTTCCAGTTGGATCTTCAAAGTGATTATTTCATCTTCAAGTTCTCTTTATCTTTGATTGAATTCTACTTTATGTTGCTTTTCCTTTTTCAATCTCAGAATTATCTTCTATTTCATTGGAATTTTTTGTCTTGTCACTTTCAATATTCAAATCAGGGAATTCAATTTCAAGATGTCCACACTTTTCACAATTAAATCAAAAGAACATGTTAACATTGATATTTGCATCATGAAATTTTTGCCAAAATAGCATATGTGGCAAGGCACTATGGAAGTTATGGCATTTTTATAGCATAATATTTTTTGTACTTAGGTAGCTTTCTAAATTCTATACTAAGGGCCAATTTCATATAGAAATCACTAAATGTCAATATCCATTGCAAATTTTCAATCCACTATATGTTACCAAACTCAAACCTAAGCACCAAGGGTGATGTTCAAAGTCCAAATATTTTTATGTTGGGACTACCAATTTACTCATATCATGCTATCAAGAGTTATGTCAATTTTTAAAATACATGAAACTTCACTCAAATACTACCAAAGATCAAGAAAATATGAAAATGGAAACTAGGCATGAACAGTCATGAAACTAGGGTTTGTGAAATTCTCCTTTTGGGAGTGAATTTTTTTTGTGGGACATGTGTCACAAGATTTATCTTCATCAACAAAAGAAGTTAAGACCATTATACAAAATATACCATTTGGGACAAGTTTCAAAGGTGAAAAAACTCAAAACAGATAGTTCACGACGAAATACAATTCGCTGCGAAATTTCTTGTAACAGACAGTTTGTAGCAAATTAATATGCAACAAAATCGTATTTTCATCATATCTTGAAATATACGAACTGGATTTTTCTAAAACATGTTTTGTAGGAGAAACACAATGTATTTAACTTGCTGACAAAAAATTTGTCCTACCTAGTTCGTCGTTTGGGAGAAAAGTAGAAAACATCACCTACAGTAAAGTTTGCATCAAATCCTGCAGATGCGCTACAAACTCTAACAATTTGATAAATATGAATTATGGGAGGGCTTCCAATTGTCAGAAAGGGTTCGAATGGTTTCCTAGGAAGTATTTGGACATGAGATACATATTTTCTATCACTATATCAAGCAACATGACCTCTTTCAAAATGAATTTATCACAATAGACAAGATCCAAAAAAATAGGAGCTAGGTGGATTTTTTGTTTCACCTTGTTGTAACAACTCCTAGAGAAAAGAGAATCCAATGCAACCACTTGAGATTCAACCTCTTTAGAGTAGGAAGGAATGATACACTATAGAGAGAAGTTTTTTTGTTAATGAAAGGGTTGATTTCATGAGGGCCTGTGATGTAACATTTTCTACCATTAAAGACTCATGAGAGGTGTTTATCACTTTGTATTCTTGGTTTTCAATTTCTTTGTGATCATCTTTCTTGAATATAATGAAAAATATGAAGATCATGGTTTCCTATGATTAGGAGATTCATGAGCTACAAAGCATTTTAAGTGATTACCTATTAATTATTGTTTTGTTCAAGTATTCTTTAGTCCATTCAACAGAGAGGATCTTTGTTTTGTGAAATTTATGCTTTATGTTTTTTCTTTCCATTCTTCTACCTAATATTATATAAACCTTTATCTAGTATAAAATTTGATTTCCTTTGATCTGTAGGATATTTATGACTTCATTCCCAATGGTAGCTTACTGATCTATAGTTTGTTTCCCTTTCCTTTCTCATAGAGTCTTGATGGTCTACCTGAACATAAACCTGATTTAATATTTCATTTTTCCAATATTAAAATGGGTATTGAGCTTGTTCTTAAATCAGTCTAAGAACAAATCCTCATGCTAACATTTTTGGTGTCATTTCTAGGGAATGGAGACACGAAAATATCTTCCCTGGGTTGTATGAAAAAGACTATGAACAACACTTGATGGTGAAAAAGGGCTAGTGACACATAACAAAATGCATCATTGACCTATCGAATCCAATCAAGTTTCAATCAAATTCAAAGACTCCACTAGAGGATGAGCTCATTTTTCATAAATATGGAAGGAAATTATGGAAAAAACAGGTACCAAAGACTAAGTTTCTTGATGATATCTTATTCTTTGGCATCAATTACCTCTTATCTTTTCCTAAACATATTAAAAGAGTATTCCATTTCTTTCTCCATGTAAATGATGACCATAGATGTAACATTCCCTCGGCCAACCTCAATCCAGAGAGCACCACTCCAGAGCAACCATTCATGCTCTGACACCAGTCAGTAACATTCTCAGTAATCAACTGAGTTATGCCAACTATGTTTACTCTTTAAACTGCATGCAACTAAATCATATACATATAGCATTCTTGCAGAAGATTTAAAGTTAAACAACAATTTTCTTTCTGTGACATACGACTTTTATATGGAAATAACAGTAACTACAGATATGCAGCATTTACAGGAAGTTACCCATAAGCACATAAGCAATCATAATCACATATATGCTAAAATCATATCATAGGCAAGTAAATAACAAAAGAACATATCATTTTATCATACAATTGGTACTTATCTTAGAAATATTGTCACCAACTGCTTACGGACCATCCACGAACCTCCCATCCATAGAGTACACTATTCATCACTCTCAACAATGAGTCACCCCCAAGCTGGGACTGAACTCCACCCAGGGTAAAGGGCTCCTATCTAGGCTAAGGCTCAAGGACAATAGGAAATACTCCATCTCAGGTGCTCACTCAACTAACACCCTACAACCTCTCATTCCCCACATGCCTATCCCACCCAAGGAAGTGTGCCCCTTCACTACTCAACAGTCCCTTGGCTGTCCCACTTCCCTTCCAGGGCTTCAGAAATAGGCCTGACCAGAATTCTCAGAGCGTTGTAGCTACAGTTTAGCACCTTCGAGAATCAATCCCCCAACAATTCTCTCGCTCAGAGAACTGCTCACGGGCCTGACAACCCGCTTCTTCAATCTCATTCCAACCTAACCTGGTACACCAACTAAAATGGGCTATGGGAACAGGTTCTGGAATGGTGAAATGGTTGTCTCAAGGATAATAGAATGCATGAGTGAAAGTGGTCATGGAATCATTGACTGGATAATTGAGTGTGTACAGAAATCATTGTGAACTCTTCGCAAAAAAGTGATGGTGAGAATGATGGTCAGGATCTGGTATGGAAAAATCCCCCCCCATGGAAAAGATCACCCAAATGAGTTAAGTCCCCCACGATATGAATGCATGTCCCCAACTTGACACTTGTCATGTTGGAAGTTACTTTGGTCCACTTGTCTCCAACTTTAGAACTTACGATAAAATAATTATCCATACTTTACATTTTAGGAATATCAATATAATATTCCCTTGACTTTTGACCCTCCATTTCCTTAACTTGTGAAGTTCAATCCCCAATCTCTTTTATCATGGTCAGTCTATGTGCATCGATGTATTTATATTAATCACGAGTCATGTACAAAGTAGGCGCATTGGCCCTTGACATCTAGGTGTTCCGGCCTAATACCAAAACATAAGCATCCCAGCTTATAATAACCATCTCACCAACCTATAATACATATCATATACACGAGGCTCATTGTCCTCCATACTGTGTACAGTATCCTGCGATGTGCATATTACATCATTTTACTGTGCAGTTCATGCACGCACTATGCCACATGATGTGCATACCAAATGAGGTCAAAACAACTCATCAGCTTAAGTATATTTATATTACATTTGAAATTGGGTTCAGTCGAGGGATATTACAATCCCCTCCCCTTATTTATGCACTGTCCTCAGTGCATCATACACCCATATATAACAGATTTTTCAAAAATCTTTAAAACGATGTGGGTATTTTGTCTGCATTGCATCTTCATTCTCCCAAGTAGCATCCCCAAGACCATACCAGGTCCATTGAACCTTTACAAGCCCTATGGATCGGTTATGGAGCTTCTTGACTTTCTGGTCCAAAATGTGCACCGGATGCACTTGAAAAGCGCCTTCTTGCTCCACCTGAATCACATTCCAATCAATAACATGATTAACATTGGGTATATATTTATTTAGCAATGATACATGGAAGACATTATGAATAGACATAGATGCAAGTAATGCAATCATATAAGCAACTGGACCAATCCTCTCTAGTATTTCAAAAGGCCCACAAAATCTAGCTGCCAACTTGGTACAGCTTCCCAACTTCAGGGAACTCCTGTTAGCTTTCACTTTCAAGAAAACATGATAACCCACTTTGAATTCTCTGTGGGTTATGTTTTTATTGGCATAACTTTTCCATCTGTCTTGGGAAAATTTTAAATTCTGCTTAATTTTTGTCATCTAGTCCTCCATACCCCTGAGCAACTCTGGCCCAACTACTGTCCTATCAGGTGGATTATCCAAATTCACTAGAGTATTTCACTTTTTGTCATAAAGTGCTTCAAATGGGCTCATCTTTAATGATGACCGATACCCATTGTTTTACACGAATTCTACCAAGTGTAGGTAGTATTCCCATTTCGATGGTTTGTCCATCACATACATTCTCAGTATATCTTCTATCACCCTATTCACTCTTTTTGTCTGTCCATTAGACTGAGGATGATAAGTTGTACTAAGGTTCATATTCGTTTTGAATCCTTTGAATAATCCTTTCCAAAAATTCGAGGTGAATTTCGGGTCTCTTTCAGACACAATTGTTTTAGTAATCTCGTGCAATTGTGCCACTTCCTTTATGAAAATATCAACAACCTTTGTTGCCTTGTGCATAGTTTTCAGTGGAATAAAATGGGCAGATTTTGTAGGCTTGTCCACCACCACCATGATCGAAACATGCAACTTTCATGTTCCAGGAAATCTCGTAATAAAATACATTGTCACCACTTCCCACTTCCATTCAGGAATGGTTAAAGGTTGCAGCAACCCTACTGGGTGTCTATTCTCAGTTTTCACTTTCTGGCATTCCATACATCTAGCGATGTACTCGACGATATCTTTCTTCATACCTGGACAAAAGTAATGTCTCTTGATCGCTGTCATGGTTTTCTAATATCCAAGGTGCCCTGCATAAGGAACATTATGCATTTCATGCAAAATCATACATTTCAAGTCCTAGACATTTGGAACAAAAATCTTGTTCTTGCGCAATAGTATTCCATCTATTCCCAACTTATAAGCATCCACCTTCCAAAGTATCTTCCCCTGCTGTAGAATTTCAACCAATTCTTTGTACTGTAGATCTGCATTGGCAGCCTCCATAATTTTTCTTTTAACATCAATTTGGCACATGCTAATGGAAGAAGTACGTAACTCATGCACCTTCTTGCTGAGTGCATCAGCCACTTTATTCTCCTTCCCTTTGACATGCTTTATATCAAAATCATATTCGCTTAGAAATGCTAACCATCTGCTTTGTCTAGCATTTAGATTTGGTTGATCAAATAAATATTTCAGACCATTGTGGTCTATTCTTTTCTCAAACCTCTTTCCCATGAGGTAGTGTCTACATTTCCTCAAGGCATGCACTATGGGTGCCAACTCCAAATCATGAGTTACATAGTTTCTTTCATGATACTTCAACTTCCTTGATTCGTAACATATGACAAACCCATTTTTACTGAGGACTCCACCAAGTCCTTCATTACATGCATCAGTGCATATGATGAAGTCTTCTTCTGGGTCTGTGATCCTTAATATTGAATCACTTGTCAATAATCGTTTCAAGTGTTGGAAACTTCTTTCACAATCCAATGTCCACTGAAAATTCACTCCCTTTCTTTGCAAGGAAGTGATTGGATGTGCAATCTTCGAGAATCCTTCAATAAATATTTTGTAGTAACTTGCAAGACCCATGAATGATCTCACCTTTGCCACATTCTTCAGTGATGACCATTCTCTAATGGCCTCTATCTTCTTAGGATCCACTGCTATCCCATCCTTTGAAATGATATGCCCCAAATATTGAATCTTCTTCTGATAAAATGAGAACATGCTCAATTTGGCATATAAATGTCGATCCCTTAATACTTGCAACACCATCCTCAAATGATTTTCATGTTCTTCCTCTGACTTGGAATATATAAGAATGCCATCCAAAAAGACAATGACAAACTTGTTCAAATACTCTCGGAAAACACCATTCATTAAGCACATGAAAACAACTAGTGCATTTGACAACCCAAATGGTACTACTGTGAACTCATAATGACCATACTCTGTCCTGAAGGCAGTCTTGCTAATATCGTCTTATTTAATTCTTACCTGATGGTATCTTGATCTGAGATCTATCTTTGAAAATAGCTTTCAATCCTTCAATTGATCAAAGAGGTCATCAATCCTTGGTAGAGGATACTTGTTCTTAATAGTCACTTTATTCAACTGTCTAAAGTCGATGCACAAACTTAGTGTTCCATTCTTCTTTCTCACAAACAAGACTGGGGCACCCCAAGATGACACGCTTGGGCATATATACCCCTTCTTTAGAAGTTCTTGAAGCTGTATTTGCAACTCCTTCAATTATGGTGTACTCATTCTATAAGGAGTCTTTGATATTGGCATTGCTCCAGGAATCAAATTTATAGAGAAATCAATGTCTCTCCTTGGGGGTAGTCTGAGTACATCCTTGAACACATCCTCAAAATATTCCAGGACTGCATAATCTTCCAAATTTTGCACCTTATCTTTAGGTGTCTCTTCCAAATGAGCTGCAAATATTTGACATCCTTTTCTGTAACATTTATTTAGTTGCAATGCTGAAATTTCTCTAATGGTTACTACCCTAGGAATTCCCTGTACCTTCCTTAGTTTCCCTTCCTCATCCAGGCAAGTAAATTATTTGTTGTGACAATATAAGAGAGTGTAGTGTTGGTCCAACCAATCCATCCCAATTAGACAGTCATAGGAACCTAAAGGCAAGATGTTCAAATCTGCCTTGGTGTTCAATCCATTCATGTCTATGAGGAATGAATTAACCATCTCATTAACTTTTCTTCTGGATCCTATAGACAGTTGCACCAACCAGGATTTCCCATGCTTTCTTCTTGTCAATTGCAAACTTTCCACCATCTTAGGATCTATATAACTATGAATATCTCCTGAATCAATTAAAATAGCAAGGGTTTGGTTGTTGATCATACCTTCCACTTCAATCATGTGGGACTGATACTCTGCTTGCTTATTGTCCAAGTCTGCATAAATCCTTGGCACATATCTACCCATGTCCTCTACTGTCTCATCCCGTTGTACATTGTGAACAACCCTACATTTTTTACCTCTATGAGGACAATCTCTAAACCTATGGTCCCCTTTACAACCCCAACATTGTATAGGTGGATATATTGACCCTTAACTTCCCATGTCAATCACTCTAGGTTCTTTATGCATTTTCTACCCTTGTGGATTATTTCTGAAGAATGGTGTCTTAGCTCCCTTCTTCTTTTGATACATCTTGAATTTCTTATTGTCTTCCCAAGACTTTTGGAAAGATGGCTTTGCTTTCTATTGATCATATAAGAATTCATCTCTCCGTATGGTCTCTTCTAATGTCTTGGGATCATCATACTGTATTTTGTCACTGATGAACGATGGAAATCCACTTAAATACCTTTGAATCTTGATTGTCTCATCCTTGATGAAAGATACATACTTCAACAGTTCCAGAAACCTTATCTCATATTCATCTATGGTCATACTTCCAAACTTAAGTTCAAAGAACTCTTTCATTTTCTTGTCATAGTACCTTTTAGTTAAGTACTTCTTCTCAAAATACTTCTTGAATTCCTTCCAAGTAACACTTTTCTCTACAATGTGTTGCACCTACACAAGTTGATCCCACCACATGGAGGCCTTTCCTTTGAGTTGATAGATAGTGATTCTACCTTTGTGCATGAGAAGAATAATTATGCAATTGAAAATATTTCCTCATGCCTAGAAACCATGTTTCTGCATCTTCATCCTTTTTGTGCTCACCATCCAATGTAGGAGGTTTTATTTTTTTCATTTCTCCTCATAGCTCATCCACCCCAGATCTATTATACCTTCTGACAGGGGATAGACTGGAGTTGTTGCCTGCTCTCTTATTGGAATGCCTTTGGGAATGATGGTGATGTCTACTAGCACTTTTTACTTTTCCTTTCTCCTCTGAAGGTTTGTGAATCTCAGATTTACTTGAGTCACTCTCCTTAACCAATTTTTGTTCTATTATGTTCAAACCCTCTAATAGATTCATGTTGAAGTCATCCTGTTTCTCTTTGGCTTTCATAAGCCTTTCATTATCAGCTTTATCACTTTGGAAATCCTTCTACAAATTCTTAATGGTCTCACCCATATTCATATCTTCATTCCTTTCTTCTCCATGTCCGTTGGAGTTCGTTCCTTCCATGCCTAAATGGACATCCACCCCTCTACTCTCATTTTGCTTACTATAATTCCCCTGTGCTTCTTCCATTCTTATGGACCCCGTGCAGGTATGATCTGATCGAGTTGTTGTTAATTCTGCAAAATGTGTAGCCATCGCAACTTATCAGGCTAAATTTCAACAATTCATGGGAACAAGCACCTTTTGATCCTATATACACATCAAAATTATCTCTCTCGATTTCCTAGTGTTATCACCATGGAAATTCTAGATAAGACCCATTTCTCGAAAACACAGACGCATAGTGCCTTCAGAGATACACTTGAGTAATAAGGTGGTTTGCCGAAACCAGTTTCCTCAAGACGTGGTATCACGTGTCTCAATATGTCAAATCCACCACTCATGGAGCGGGCGACGGCTAGTCAGATCACCCTGCTTCACTCATTCGATACTTCTTAGCCATGTGACATCAGTTGAATGCCGCCATGTAACAAACTCAAAAGCTAATAATTCTAAATGGATTGGCCAAGCATGGCAACCCAACACTTTTGTACGTAATCCATCTGCGCTTCATAAATGGAGTTCTATAATTACCATTCCCCAAGTATAAAGATATCTGTGTATCCATAACCAAAGTAATATCCAAACTATTTGACTTCCTGCTCTTTGTAAAGACACATTTCGGTATTCCCAACCTGAGATACATGAACAAGGCTAAGTTGAGTGAGACTGGTTATTCGAGCAACATGCTAGACTTTCCTGCAAGTAAGGAGGAAAGGGTTCTTGTGCACATTTTAGAAACTAAGTTCCACACAGATCTGGCTATAGACTCACAATTGGAAGCTAGGTTGAATCCCACTATAAAGGATTTAGTCATCAACAAGCCAGCCGCTAAGAAGAAAAGGAGAAAGCGGCAAAAGTAGGAGGAATCTACGGCTGAAGTGACCGAAAGTGTTGGAGAGAATCAACTGGTCTGGTTAGAATCTTCTTTAAAGGTAGAGATCACTAAGCTGAAGTAAGTCTTCAACTAAAATAAGCATGTCTCAATGAATTTTGAACAACCGGTAGCAGAGGTAAAGAGTACCAAATATTATAGGCATGTTCTTAAATGACCCTTTTTCAACAAGATAATTGTTGTCATCCTCTTTTTGTACTTTGTAATTATTACGATTATATAAATACAGAAACAAATTTTAGACTGTTTTAATACAATTTCTAACTGGTGATGTTATGAATCTTGTTCTCTATTATAGTATTTTTTTCTTGTAATCTTATATTTTATTTTCATCTGTCTAAATCAGAGGAAATTAAAGTTCGGAATTCTTTTTAATTAATTAATGCATCAATGCAATTGTGTGTTTCTTTTTCTTTTATTAATATGTAATTTAAACTCATACTCATCACCTTCCAAGTGACTTCACGTGCACTACACTTTGACCTGTTCATTTATATTTAACATGCATAGAAATATCACAAGGTAAAACTCTTTTCCGTGCACCTAAATCTAATGTGCATTTCTTCTTCGTCACACTGACTACTTACGTGCACTACTCCAGCGTTGTGCGCCAATACCCAAAGTGCACAGTTTTGATACTATGCACCGATATTCCATCATGCCCAATTATTTTCTCACACTACTTAATACACTGTCATGACACAACTTATACTCATACTTATGCACGTACCAACCAAACTCCTATGTGTTAAGCAATACTTGCGCACCCCATGTGCACCTTACTATGTCTGTGCTCACCACGCAAGGTTAAATTCAATGTGTGCATCTACACATAATAATGTTTCGTGTGGTTCCACAATTTACCGCGCACACTGGCACGCCAATGTTTTCCCGCGCGGTGCCAAAATTTACCACGTGCACTAGTATGCCAACATTTTCTAAGGACACTCTGTGACTCCAATTCTAGTGACTTCGAAGTTACTTTTATGTGAATATTTGCTTCAACTGAACCCCTCTGACCCATCCAAGCTCAGTGTTGAACTGAAGCTATGATACCAATTTGTAACGTTCCCTCGGCCAACCTCAGGCTCGAGAGCGCCACTCCAGAGAAACCACTCATGCTCTGACATCAGTCGGTAACATTCTCAATAATCAACTGAGTTATGCCACCTATATTTACTCTTTAAACTACATGCAGCTAAAACATATACATACAACATTCTTGCGGAAGCTTTAAAGTTAAACAACAATTTTATTTCTATGACATATGACTTTATATGGAAATAACAGTAACTACAGATATGCAACATTTATAGGAAGTTAACCATAAGCACATAAGCAATCATAATCACATATATGCTAAAATCGTATCATAGGGATGTAAATAAAAAAATAACATATCATTTTATCATACAATTGGTACTTATCTTAGAAAGACTGTCACCAACTGCTTACAGACCATCCACAAACCTCCCATCCATAGACTACACTGTTCATCACTCTCAACAGTGAGTCACCCCTGAGCTAGGACTGAACTCCACCCAGGGTAAAGGGCTCCTATCCAGGCTAAGGCTCAAGGACAATAGGAAAGACTTCGTCTCATGTGCTCACTCAACTAATAGCCTACAACCTCTCATTCCCCACATGCCTATCCCAGCCAAGGAAGTGTGCCCATTTTCTTCTCAACAGTCCCTCGGTTGCCCCACTTCCCTTCCAGGGCTTCAACAACATGCCAGACCGGAATTCTAAGAGCATTGTGGCTGCAGTTTAGCACTTTCGGGAATCAATCCCCCAACAATTATCTCGCTTAGAGAACTGCTCACAGGCCTGACAACCTGATTCTTCAATCCCATTCCAAGCTAACCAGGTACACCAACCAAAAGTGGGTATGGGAACAAGTTTCGGAATGGTGAAATGGTTTTCTCAAGGATAATAGAATGTGTGAGTGAAAATGGTCATGGAATCATTGACTGTATAACTGAGTGTGTACATGAATCACTGTGAACTCTTCGTGAAAAAGTGATGGTGAGAATGATGGTCAGGCTCTGGTCTGAAAAAATCCCCCCCCCCCGTGGAAAAGATCACCCAANACTTTGGTCCACTTGTCTCCAACTTTAGAACTTAGGATAAAATAATTATCCATACTTTACATTTTAGGAATATCAATAATATTCCCTTGACGTTTGTCCCTCCCTTTCCCTAACTGGTGAAGTTCAGTCCCCCATCTATTTTATCGTGGTCGGTCTGCACGCAACGATGTATTTATATTAATCATGAGTCATGTACAAAGTAGGTGCATTGGCCCTTGACATCTAAGCGTTTCGGCCTATTACCAAAACATAAGAATCCCAACCTATAATAATCGGTTCACCAACCTATAATACATATCATATACATGAGGTTCATTGTCCTCCATACTATGCGCACCTTATTTATTGCATGCGATATCCTGTGATGTGCATATTACATCATTTTACTACGCAGTTCATGAGTGCACTATGCCACATGATGTGAATACCAAATGAGGTGAAAACAACTCACCAACTTAAGTATATTTATATTACATTTGAAATTGGGTTCGGTCAAGGGATGTTACAATAGATATGCACTTTTAGATTCTTCTTTAAAAACTGTAGATATACCTTCTTCTTGCATAGTTGATTGTGACCTAGATTCCTCTAAGCCATATGATGTACAAGGTTAGTCTTGTGAACCTAATGAAACTAAATATGGTATTATACCTCCTATTCTTAATCCAGTACCTTCTAAGTTCTTGGATAGATATAGATCTCTTAAACTTCCCCCTATCCTTCATAGATTTCCTCCAAAACATTATAAGTACCTCCCTATGTTTGATCGAGAGAATCTTACGATTGAAAAACATATCCATGCCTTTGATCATTTTGTATATTTCTTTGAAATTGAGCATGATGATTTGTCTATGCCGGACTTTTCTCATTCCTTACAAGGGGGTGCCAAAATATGGTTCAGTCATTTACACATTGATTCAATTAGCTCATGGGATGAAATGAGGGAAGCCTTCTTTATATTTTGGGGTGAGAGGAAATCATGGGATATACTAATTTCAGAGTTTTATGCCATGAGGAGATTGAAAGATGAAACTGTCTCAATGTTCAATAGGATATTTTTCAGTTTATATTATAAAATTCCCAAAGATATCCAATCAGCTGAAGGTACTACCAATCTATATTATGCAAAATATTTCCATCCAGACTTGTTTCTTCTTCTCCTGGAGAGGAAGTATGTGTCCTTGAAGAAAATGTTTAGTGATGCTCAAGAAGTTGAAGATAATTTTAGATCCCGTGGAAAACTTTTAGATTAGATAGAGGATGAGGAGTGGATTGCAGACAAACATGATAGTGAATATGAAAAAGGAAAATATGATCTAAAACTTGATCAATTACATGATGAGAAAGAGTTCGATTGTATGGTGTATTTTCTTGAGAAATGGCATAATGATGTTTTGCAGAAAAATATGATTCACATGTTGTTGTACCAAATTTTATGGTTGATGACATTGATGAGGTATTTGATGTTCCTGTATACGATGAATATGATGATGATTATGATAATGGTTTTCTTCAGCAACCAGTTGTAGGATTTTCATTAGGAAATGTTCACTTTCAGAAAACCAATGACAACAATCTGCTTATAGGTCACAGTTACAACATGGCATAAGATGAAAGTAGTGAGTCCACTAAAGGTAATTCTTTTCCCTTGTGATTTTCTTCATTTTAGTTGCTTAAAAAAAAATTGAAATCACTAACGAAGCTGAGGTATTTGAGATAAACCACACGGGTTTTCTGGAGAAGAATGACAATGTTATGAATCAACGACAATTTTTCCATGATATTAATGATCCTATAAATTGTTACATGAGGAATTTTATTAGTTCAAATCCTCAGTCATGCAACAATTATGAATTTGAGAATAAAATTGATCTTAAAATTGAAAGTCATGTACCTTCCCCTGTGGATGATGACGAGCTACTATCACAGTCAACAATGTTATTCTTGCAACATGATGTTCTAGTACAACACTTTCATAAATAATTTCATCATGTTTATGGTAGCTCGTTAATTGAATTGCATGAAAGGCATAATGTAGTTGGAGAGGTCACACATCAGAGTCACAATTTTGTGCAAGGTCTTGATATCAGTTTTCATATATTTGAGGATCCTTTTGCAGTATGTTTGGAATCAATGGAAGGGAATTAGTTTTCAGATGTGGTAAATATTGATTTTGTATTCAACGTTTTATTTAAGTTTCCATTAAGCGAGTATTTATTTTTGTTCATGAACAAAGATGTGTAAGGATTTCATCTAGTGGACAAGGTCCTTGCATGGTTGCATTGGTTTTTTAATTTCACATGAATGAACAACTCATGCATTAACTGTTAGAGTAGGTTGGCTTGCTAATAAGATCACAATTCTGAGCATCTTTTCAGCATTCAATAGTTTTTCATTTTGGTTTTCAACATGGTTAGTTTCAACAGTAGTAGTTTCAGTGTGTAGTACAATACTGTTGGGATTTCAGTTTGTACATTGTTTTCAGTTTGGCAGTCTTCTAATAAAGAAAAACCCAATGGATAAGCACATGGTCTATAGGTTCTTGGAAGCCCTCCAAGAGCATTCCATCCCCTATGGAGCCAAATGTTAACACTAATATTTGCATCATCAAATTTTGGCCAAACTAACATATGTGGCAAGGCACTACAGAAGTTATGGCATTGTTACAACATAATATTTGTTATACAAAGGTAGCCTAATAAAGACTAGACTAAGGGAAAATTTCAAATAGAAATAATTAAATGTCAAGATCCATTGCAAATTTCCAACCTGTTATATGTTACCAAACTCAAACCTAAGCACCAAGGGTGATGTTCAAAGTCCAAATATTTTTATGTTGGGCCTACCAATTTACTCCTATCATGATATTGAGAGTTATTTAAAGTTTTCAAATACATAAACTTTCACTCAAATACTACCAATAATCAAGAAAATATACAAATGGAAACTAGGCATGAACAATCATGAAACTAGGAATTGTGAAATTCTCCTTTTGGGAGTGATTTGTTTTTGGTTGTGGGATAGGTATCACAAGATTTATCTTCATCAACGGAATAAGTTAAGATCATTATACAAAATATACCAATCAGAACAAGGTTAAAAGGTTAAAACACTCAAAACATAGAGTTTGCAGCGAAATACAATTCATTGTGAAATTTCCTATAACAAACAATTTGCAGCAAATTAATACCCAACAAAATTGTATTTTCACCATATAATGAAATTTGTGAACTGGGTTCTTTTGAATTTTGAATTTTAGGAGAAACATAATGTATTTGACTTTCGGAACAAAAATCAAGCCAACCTAGTTTTTCATTTGGGAGAAAAGTTGAAAACATCACTTACAAGAAAGTTTGCAGCGAATCCTGCAGATGCGTTGCAAACTCTAACAGTTTCATAAATCCAAATTATAGGAGGGATTCCAACTATAATAAAGGGTTCAAATTATTTCCTACGAGGTATTTGGACATCAGGGACATGTGGTCTATCACTAGATCAAGTAGCATGACCTGGTTCAAAAGACATTTATCACAATAGACAAGATCCCAAAAAAAAGGAGCTAGGTGAATTTTTCGTTTCACCTTGTTGTAACAACTCTTAAAGAAAAGAGAATCCAATGAAACCAATTTATATTTGACCTATTTATAGTAGAAATGAATGATGCATTATAGAGAGGATGTTTTTTTTAATGAAAGGGTTGAGTTCATGATCCAAGAGAGCCTCAAGAGAGCTTAAGGGGTTGTTTACCTGTGTGTGTTTATTGGTAAGCTTTAGGGCATGTGATGTAACATTTTCTTCCATTAAATATTCATGAGAGATATTTATCAGATTGTCTTCTTTGTTTTCCACTTCTTTTTCATCATATTTCTTGAATATAATGTAGACTATGAAGATCATGGTTGCATGTGATTAGGATATTCATGAGCTGCAAAGGATTTGCAATGATTTCATGTTAATTATTGTTTTGTTCAAGTATTCTTCAGTCCATTCAATAGAGAGGATATCTATTTTGTGAAATTTATACTTTATTTTTTTCTTTCCATTATTCTACCTAATATTATATAAGCCTTTATCTGGTATACAGTTTGATTTCCTTTGATATGTAGGATGTTTATGGCTCCATGCCCAATGGTAGCCTAGTGATCTGTATTTTTCTTCCCTTTCCTTTCTCATAGAGTGTTGATGGTGTACCTGAACATAAACCTGATTTAATCTTTCAGTTTTCCAACATTCAAATGGGTATTGGGCTTGTTCTTAAAGCATGCTAAGAAAAAATCCTGGTGATAAAATAACTCACATCTGTTGATTTCCCACTCTTCTTCTTCTGAATCTGTTTGACATGATGAACATATTTCTTCATTTTTTGTACCACTACCTTCTTTAGCAATCTATGAATCTGTGATGGGAGAAAAATAGATATCACGTAGCTTGTCCCAAAGTTCTTTAGTTGATAAAAAATTACCCACTTTTTTCTTTATTGAATCATATACTCCTTCCAAAATGAAATCCATTGCAATTTTGTTATTTCGTTTCAATTCCTTCTTGGCTACAGTCTTTTCCCTTTTTGAAATATCATATCCCTGTGCCGTTAAAAATGTTTTCTCCCTTCTGCTCCAGAATTCATAGTCTAGACCATTCTAACCATTTAATATTGGTACTACATTCATACTGCACTCTGTGATCTACCCTCCAGTGGTTAAATTGTTTTCCCGAAGGAACCTACTCGGATACCAATTGTTGGATTTGTAACGATCCCCCCGACCAACCTGAGGCCGGGGTATGCCACTCCAGAGAAACCACTCATGATTTGATGCCAGTCTGTAAAATTCCCAACCATCAGGCCGAGCCATGCTACTCTAGGTAACACTTTTGATCCCATACTACGAAACATACAGTAGCATACCCGGTAGCCAACTAAGAAATGCCACCTAAATTTACTCTTTCGACTGCATGCAACTAAAAAATATACATACAACACGCTCGCAGAAGATTTACATCTAAACATAAACAAACAATTACTTTATGTAACATATGAATTTTATATTAAAATAACAATAATTATCGATATGCATCATTTACAGGAAATTACCCATAAGCACATAAGCAATCATAGTCACATATATGATAAAATCGTAACATAGGCATGTAAATAACAAAACAACATATCCATATATCATACAATTGGTACTTATCATATAAATATTTTCAGCAACTGCTTACAGACTGTCCACAAACCTCCCAACCATAGACTACATTGTTCATCACTCTCAACAGTGAATCACCCCCGAGCTGGGACTGAACTCCACCCAAGGTAAAGGGATTCCTATCCAGGCTAAGGCTCATGGACAACAGGAAAGACTCCATCTCAGGTTCTCACTCAACTAAAATCCTACAACCTCTCATTCCCCACATGCCTGTCCCACACAAGGAAGTGTGCCCCTTCTCTTCTCAACAGTCCCTCGGCTGCCCCACTTCCCTTATAGGGCTTCAGCAACAGGCCGAACCGAAAGTCTCGAAGCATTGTAGCTACATTTTATCACCTATGGAAACCAATCCCCAACAATTCTCTCACTCAGAGAACTACTCATGGGCCTGACAACCCTCTTCTTCAATCCCACTCCAAGTTAACCAAGTACACCAACCAAAAAGGATGGGGAAACAGGCTTCAGAAAGTTGAAATGGTTGTCTCAAGGATAACGAAATGTATGAGTGAAATGGTCATGGATTCATTGACTAGATAAGTGAGTGTGTTTTGGAATCACGGTGAACTCTTTGTCAAAAATGATGGTCCACCTGATCATCCCCCCTTCCCCCCGTTCGTAAGGTATCTGTGAGAAAAATCCCCCCTGAGCTAAGTTTCCCCACGATATGAATGCATGTCCCCAAACTTGACACTTGTCATATCGGAAGTTACTTTTATCCACTTGTCCCCAACTTTAGAACTTAGGATAAATTAATTATCCATACTTTATGTTTTAAGAAATATTAATATAATATTCCCTTGACTTTTGGCCCTCCCTTTCCCTAACTAGTGAAGTTGAGTCCCCCATCTCTTTTATCGTGGTCGGTCTATGCACAATGATGTATTTTATATTAATCTCGATTCATGTACAAAGTAGGCACTCTAGCCTTTAACATCTAGGCACACTGGCCTAATTCCAAGACATAAGCATTTTGCTTTATAATACTGGCTCACCATCCTATAATGCATATTATATACACAAAGGTTCACTGACCTTAATATTGTGTGCACTTAGTTACTATGCATTGTATCCTCCGTCTTTAAGGTTGCGCACACCTTAGTTACTGTGCGCGGTATTCAAAAATGTGCACATTATATCCCTTTACTGCGCAGTATATGCGCGCACCATGCCATGAAAGGTGTATTAAAAAAATGATGTCTAAATAGCTCACTAGGTTAAATATACTTGGATTATATTTACATTTGGGTTCAGCTGAGGGATATTACAATCCCCTCCTCTTATTTATGCACTATCCTCAGTGCATCATGTACCCATATACAATAAAATTCTCAAAATTCTTCAAAACGATGCAGTTATTCTTCCCGCATTGCATCCTCATGCTCCCAAGTAGTGTTTTTAGGTCCGTACTAGGTCCATTGGACCTTTACAAGCCCTATGGATCGATTACGGAGTTGTTTGATTTTTTTATCCAGGATGGTCACTGGATGCACTTGGAAAGCACCTTCTTGCTCCACCTGAATAACATTCCAATCAATAACATGATTAGCATCAGGTATATATTTCTTTAGCAATGATACATAGAAGACATTATGAATAGACATAGATGTAGGCAATGCAATCATATAAGAAACTGGACCAATCCTCTCTAGGATTTCAAATGGTCCACAAAATTTGGCTGCCAACTTGGCGCAGCTTCCCAGCTTCAGGGAACTCCTGTTAGCTTTTACTTTCAGGAAAACATGATCACCCACTTTGAATTCTCTGTTGATTCTGTTTTTTATCGTCATAACTTTTCTGTCTGTCTTGGGCAGCTTTCAAATTCTGCTTAATTTCTAACATTTGGTCCTCCATCTCCTTGAGCAATTCTGGCTTGACTATTGTTCTACCAGCTGGGTTATCCCAGCTTACTGGAGTATTGCACCTTCTTCCGTAAAGTGCTTCAAATGGGCTCATTTTCAATGATACCTGATACCCATTATTATAAGAGAATTCTACTAGATGTAGGTAGTATTCCCATTTTGATGGTTTATCCATCACATACATTCTCAACATATCTTCTATCACTCTATTCACCCTCTCTGTCTATGCATTAGTCTCGGGATGGTAAGATGTACTAAAGTTCAGATTCGTTCTGAATCCTTTGAACAATCCTTTCCATAAATTTGAGGTGAATTTCGAGTCTCTATCAGACACAATCATTTTAGGAATTCCGTGCAATCGTGCCACTTCCTTCATGAAAATATCAACAACATTTGTTTCTTTGTGAGTAGTTTTTAGTGGAATAAAATGGGAAGATTTTGTAAGATTTTCCACCACTACCATAATCAAATCATGTAGCTTGCATGTTCTAGGCAATCCCGTAATAAAATCCTTTGTCACCACTTCCCACTTCCATTCAGGAATGGGCAAAGGTTGCAACAATCCTGCTGGGTTCCTTGCTCTGTTTTAACTTTCTGGCATTCCATACACCTAGAGATGTATTATGCAATTTCTCTCTTCATACCTGGCCAAAAGTATTGGCTCTTGACCACTACTATGGTTTTCTGATATCCAGGGTGCCCTGCATAAGGAGCATTATGCATCTCATGCAAAATTATACATTTCAAGTCCTGGACATTTGGTACAAAAATTATTTTCTTGTGCATCAGTATTCCATCTACTCCCAACTTATAAATATCCATCTTCCGAAGAATCTTACCCTGTTGTAGCATTGCTACCAATTCTCTGTACTGCAGATTTGTATTTGTAGCCTCCAGAATTTTTCTTTTAACATCAATCTGATACATGATGATGGTTGTAGCATGAAGCTCATGCACCCTCCTGCTGAGTGCATCTGCCACTTTATTTTCTTTCGCTTTGATATGATTTATATCAAAGTTATAGTCGCTTAGAAATTATAACCATCTGCTTTGTCTAGCATTTATATTTGGTTGATCAAATAAATATTTCAAACCATTGTGGTATGTTCTTAACTCAAACCTTTTTCCCATGAGGTAGTGTCTCCATTTCCTTAGGGCATGTACCATGGCTACCAACTCCAAATCATCAGTGCCATAGTTTCTTTTATGCTCCTTCAACTTCCTTGATTCATAACATATCACGAATCCATTTTGACTGAGGACTCCACCCAGTCCTTCATTACATGCATCTGTGCATACACTGAAATCTTCATTTGGGTCTGCAATCCTTAGTATTGGAGCACTTGTCAATAATTGTTTCAAATGTTGGAAACTCCTTTCACAGTCCGACGTCCACTGAAACTTCATACCCTTTCTTTGCAAGGAAGTGATTAGGTGTGCTATCTTCGAGAATCCTCCAATGAATCTCATGTAGTAACCCGCAAGGCCCATGAAAGATCTGACCTCTATCACATTCTTTGGTGCTGACCATTCTCTAATGGCTTCTACCTTCTCAGGGTCCATTGCTATCCCATCTTTTGAGATGATATGCCCCAAATAATGAATTTGTTTCTCATAAAATGAGCACTTTCTCTATTTGGCATACAACTGATGTTCCCTTAATACTTGCAACACCATCCTCAAATGATTTTCATGCTCTTCCTCTGACTTGGAATATATAATAATGTCATCCAAAAATATAATGACAAACGTGTCCAAATACTCTCGGAAAATACCATTCATTAAGCACATAAAAACAACTGGTGCATTTGACAATCCAAATGGTACCACTGTGAATTCATAATGACCATACCTTGTCCTAAAGGTAGTCTTGCCAATATATTATTCTTTAATTTTTACATGATGGTATCCTGATCTGAGATCTATCTTTGAAAATATCCTTGCATCCTTCAATTGATCAAAGAGGTCATCAATCCTTGGAATAGGATATTTGTTCTTAACAGTCACTTTATTCAATTGTTTGAAGTCAATGCACAATCTTAACGTTCCATCTTTCTTTTTTCACAAACAATACTGGGGCACCCCAAGGTGATACACTTGGGCGCATATACCCCTTTTTCAGCAATTATTCAAGTTGCATTTGCAACTCCTTCAATTCTGGTATACTCATTCTGTAAGGAATCTTTGATACTGGTGTTGCTCTAGGCATCAAATCTATAGAGAAATCAATGTCTCTCCTTGGTGGTAGTCCTGGTACTTCCTTGAATACATCTTCAAACTCATTCAGGACTGCATAGTTCTCCAAATTTGGCAGCTTGTCTTCAGGTGTCTCCTCCATATGAGCTGCAAATATTTGACATCCTCTTCTATAACATTTCTTCTGCTGCAATGTCGAAATTTCTCTAACGGTTACTGCCTTGGTAATTCCCTGCACTTTCCTTTGGATCCCTTCTTCATCCAAGCAAGTGAATGCTTTGTTATGAAAATCCAATAGAGCATGACGTGGGTCCAACCAATCCTTCCCAATTAAACAGTCATAGGAACCTAAGGGTAAGATGTTCAAATATGCCCTGGTATTTAGTCCATTCATGTCTATGAGGCAGGACTTAACCATCTCATTAAAGTTTCTTCTGGATCTTGTAGCTAGTTGCACCAACCAGGATTTCCCATGCTTGCTTCTTGGAAATTGCAAACTTTCCACCATATTAGGGTATATATAACTATGGCTAGCTCCTGAATCACTTAAAATAGCAAGGGTTTGGTTGTTGATCATACCTTCCACTTCAATCATGTGGGACTGATACTTTGCTTGCTTGTTGTCTAGGGCTACATAAATCCTTGGAACATTTATGCCCATGTCCTCTACTGTCTCAGCTCATTGTACATTGTGAACAACCCTACCTTTTTCACCTCTGTGAGGACAATCTTTGAACCTATGGTCTTCTTTACAACCCCAGCACTGCATAGGTGGTTGTCTTGGCCCTTGACTCCCTGTGTCAATCACTCTTATTTCCTTATGTGTTTTCTGCCATTGTGGATTATTTCTGAAGAATGGTGGCTTAGCTCCCTTCTTCCTCTGATCCATCTTGAATTTCTTATTGTCTTCCCAAGCCTTTTGGAAAGATGGTCTTTCTTTCAGCTAGTCATATAGGCATTTATCTCTCCTTATGGTATATTCTAATGTCTTGGGATCATCATACTGTATTTTGTCACTGATGAACGATGGAAATCCACTTAAGTACCTTTGAATCTTGATTGTCTCATCCTTAATGAAAGAGACATACTTCAATAGTTCCAGAAACCTTCTCTCATATTCATCTATGGTCGTACTTCCAAGCTTGAGTTCGAAGAACTCTTTCATTTTCTTGTCACAATATCTCTTGGTCAAGTACTTCTTCTCAAAATACTTCTTAAATTCTCTCCAAGTAACACTTTTCTCTACAATGTGTTGTACCTACACAAGTTGATCCCACCACATGGAGGCCTTTCCTTTGAGTTGATAGATAGTGATTCTACCTTCAGCATGAGAGGAATAATTATGAAATAGAAAATACTTCCTCATTCCTAGAAACCATGTTTCGACATCTTCATCCTTCTTGTGCTCACCATCAAATGTAGGAGGTTTGATTTTTTTCATTTCTCCTCCTAGCTCATCCACCCCAAACCTCTTATACTGTCTGGCAGGGGATGGACTTGTGCTTCTACTTGATCTCTTATGGGAATGCCTATGGGGATGATGGTGATGTCTACTGGCACTTTTTACTTCTCCCTTCTCCTCTGAATATTTGTGACTCTCAGATCTACTTGAGTCACTCTCCTTAACCAATTTCTTCTCTATTTTGTTCAAACCTTCCAATAGCTTCATGTTGAAGTCATCCTGCTTCTCTTTGGATTTCATAAGTCGTTCATTATTATCTTTATGGCTTTGGACATCCTTCTGCAAATTCTTAATGGTCTCATCCATATTCATATCTTCATTCCTTTCTTCTCCATGTCCATTGGAGTTCGTTCCTTCCATGCCCAAATGGACATCCATCCCTCTGCTCTTCTCTGGATGACTATAATTCCCCTGTGCCTCTTCCATTCCTACGGACTCTACACTGGTCTGACCTGACCGAGTTGTTGTTAATTCTGCAAAACGTTTAGCCATCGAAACTAATCAGACTAACAAATCAGAAATTCATGAGAATATGCACCATTTCAATTCAACATACACATCAACATTATCACTTCTGATTTCCTGGTGTTATCACCGCAAAAATTCTAGATAAGACCCAAGTCTCGAGAATGCTGACGTGCAGTGGCTTTCGAGATACAATTGCGCATGAAGGTGGTTTTGTCAAAACCACTTTCGCCAAGATGCGGTATTATGTGTCTCAACATGTCAAATCCACCACTCGTGGAGAGGGTGATGGCTAGTCAGATCACCCTGCTTCATTCATTCGGTACTTCACAGCCATGTGATGTCAGTTGAACACCTACATGTAACAAACTCAAAATCTAATCATTTGAAATGGATTGGGTGAGCATGGCAACCCAACTCTCTTTGTACGTAATCTGTCTGTGCTTCATAAATGGAGTTCTATAATTACCACTCCCCAAGTATGATGATGTCTGCATATCCATAACCGTAGTAATCTTCAAGCTGCTATTCCTACTCTTTGTAAAGACACATTTCGATATCCCCAACCTGAGATACATGGACAAAGCTAAGTCGAGTGAGACTGGTTATTCGAGCAACATGCTAGGCTTTCCTGCGAATAAGGAGGAAAGGGTCCTTGCGCACCTTCTAGCAACTAAGTTCCACACAGAGACAGTTATAGACTCATGATTGGAAGTTAGGCTAAATCCCACTATAAAGGATTTAGTCATCAACAGGACAACCGCTAAAAAGAAAAGGAGTAAGCGACATAAGAAGGAGGAATCTACAGTTGAAGCGACCAAAAGTGTTGGAGAAAACCAATCAGTCTGGTTAGACTCTTCTTTAAAGGTGGAGATCGCTAAGATAAAGTAATTCTTCAACTAATATAAGCATGTCTCAACAAATTTTGAACAACCGGTAGTGAAGGTAAAGAGTACAAGAGATGATAGGTCTATTATTCAACGACCCTTTTTACAACAGGCTAACTGTTGTCATCACCCTTTTGTAAT